>JAODLI010002363.1:0-30966 GCA_027575585.1 Percopsis omiscomaycus
CACACACACACACACACACACACACACACACACACACACACACACACACACACACACACACACACACACACACGCCCCTAATGAGGATGGAATCCGCTGTCTCTCTCCTGTCAGCCTGTCTGTGTCCCTCTCTGGTACCAACTGTCACAACAAAACTAAAGTTTGGTTTAATCCTTTGTGATGATGGACCCTGCTAGACTGTCTACAAATCAAACTCACAGTGTCATTGCACAGCTGTTTTGATCATCTTCACTATTTATCTTTAGCCTTTCTCTCTCTCTCATTCTCTATCTGTCTCTTTCTTTTCTAGTGTCTCTCTTCTTTAACATACAGTACGTAGTTGTGTGTATTGCAAGCTAATACAGGTGTCGTCTAGCTAGCAAAGCAGGATGCTGTATAGCTTAAAGTGACTTCCTGAAACCTAGAGCAGAAAGGCATTGGTCCTATCTTATATTCTCTGGCCTATTTATGTAATCTCTCTCTGTCTCTGCCTGCTTTTTCTATCTAATTTGCTTGCAGTCAGGACCAGGTCGCTGGCTGACAGAAAATGAACCCTCTGTGCCGACACAGTCAAATCTGTGTTGGAATCCTGACTCTCACCCAAATCAGCTAATCAGCTCTTTCTGCGACAATGTGACACTTGTCTCACTTCTTAAAGCCTCAATACACCCACACAGGTGTTTGAGTTAATTTTGATTGACTAGATGTCTTCTCGGGCCTTTTCACCCAGATTGTCAGGGCCACTTGATTGACATCACTCTGCCTATGTTACTTTTGTT
Source organism: Percopsis omiscomaycus (assembly GCA_027575585.1). Lineage (NCBI taxonomy): Eukaryota > Metazoa > Chordata > Actinopteri > Percopsiformes > Percopsidae > Percopsis > Percopsis omiscomaycus. The sequence goes on from JAODLI010002363.1 coordinate 780, forward strand.
GCAACTTTTAGGTTCTGACCACTTGCACCTTCTTTATGATTGGTTACATTTCACTATTAATTCAAATATATACAGTTCATAACAAACAACTTCAACCCTAGAAGATGTCTAAACAGACAACATAACTTTAACAGAAATTAATGGCAGACATGTGCTGTGCCTGAAACTTTTTGTCAATCTCTCATTCACTATTGTCTATATAGGTAATTCCATATAGAGCAGTATTCAGGGAACCAATAATGTAACAACGGACTGAATTCAGACACATCTTGGGTTATTGTTCACTTCGAAATGTTTCCTCATATAAACAATCTCGAATGTACAGTTTAGAAATGTTTTAGAGCTCCATATTACATGGAAAATAACATTATAAATTAGTTTGTCTGGTTTGGTGCCACTTTGGTCCACCATCTTGAGTGAGTCAATCTCAAAGCAAAAAAATAAATTGCAATACATTGTGGGATTTTGTGTTAAATAGTGTGCTATCACTATATTTACAATGCATACAAGTAATAATATTATTAACTTTAGCGACTGTCCATTAATAATTTGGACAGCACCACATAATGGCTGTCACCCTAAATAGTGCACTAAAGGACAAGTAGAGCGTGATGTCGGACACAACAACACCTGTGTGTTTGTGTGTGTGTATCTGCAGTAGAGCGATGTATGAGCGTGATGCAGTCAGGGACACAGATGGTGAAGCTAAAGGCAGGCTCCAAGGGGCTGGTGAGACTCTTCTACCTGGATGAACATCGCTCCTGTATCCGCTGGAAGCCCTCACGCAAGAGTGAGAAGGCCAAGAGTGAGTAAACACCAACCAACGCACAACTGCACCGTAGCAGCTCTATCTCTTTTGCCTGATTACTTCTGTGTATATGTACGTCTGTCTGTGTGTATGGTTGCAGTTGAACTAGCTCTCCTCTTTTTCCCATATGCGGTTGTAAAAAACAGTTAGTCCAACTTTGATCTGGACCTCATTTTCCCATCTCTTCCAACTGTGGTAAACGTTTGTGACCAAACTCTAATCAAACAGTTGACTTTAGAAGTCCTGGCGATGCCTCTGTTGACACTCCATATATTATAATGGCAACAATCTGGGCCATTGAAAACACTCTTTAACTCACCCGAATCAGGGGATGTTTGCTGTCATATCTCAGAGGAAGGATTATGTAAAGATAATTGATGTGCAATGGGAGAAGGGATAACCGAAAAATGAATCAATGTATGTAAGAATGTATTCAATAGTGTTAATTATAATTATAGATGGTCTTGTATAGTTTCCTAAAACACAAAAAGAAAAGAGGAAATGTCCGTTGTTCACGTAAGTCGAAAAATACATTGAGGAATACAGTACAGTGTATGCTTACAGAACAGGACATTTTTTACTTGGGGCTGTTTCCTTCTCTCTGAGAATAGCCTAAATCTCATTAGGGCATGATACGGTCTGTGCATTTTCATAGAAGCCAAAAATGGGTACGAGAGAGTACATTTGTGCTTTTGCTAAAAAGTTAAGCCTTACTCGTGTGAATTCAATTCATCCCCTGAAAAATGTATTCTAACAGTCCCTCCAGTATTGTTCAGTGCTCACTGCCAGCTAACAGTTCCCCTGCCTTTCTTCTGGCCTCCTCCTGTGCCTTAACGCCCCCCCCCCCAGTCACCATTGACTCGCTGTATAAAGTGACTGAGGGCCGTCAGTCAGACATCTTCCACCGGCATGCGGAGGGCAGCTTCGACCCAGCCTGCTGTTTCACAGTGTACCACGGAAACCACATGGAGTCCCTTGACCTGGTCACGCCCAATGCTGATGAGGCCAGAACCTGGGTCACTGGGCTGCGCTATCTCATGGCTGGCATCAGCGATGAGGACTCGCTGGCCAAGCGCCAACGTACGCACGACCAATATCCTTTCTATCACGGACCAGAACGGCATACAGAAGATACAGTACTGTATACATAAACATACATACATACACACACACACACACACACATACCGCCACATACATCCAATTATGGCAATTACGTAAACCAATGTGATATACTGTTACAGTCTAAATACATCTGGTATTTGCACGCGTGTACGTTTTGGCTTGTTTATATCATCCGGAAATTGAAATTGAGTTGGCTTTTTTTTAATTTTTTTTATAAAAGATTCAATTTGCTTGTAAGCAATGACACATTTACATATGCTGACTGACAGCCAACACTTTTTCTGTGTACCAATGCAATGTAAGTGTCATAGATCATTTAGTTTGATGCATCTTCCCTGGATTGCCAATGTAGTCAAATATTATGCAAACGTATGCGTATGCACATAACACATACACATAAACACACCGTAAATATACAAGCGTACCTGTGTAAGCATGCGAACGCATATACTGTCTAGACACAAGCTATCCTTAACCTGTGTGGGGAACGTGGATGAAGCAGACGTTTGAGGAGGCTGATAAGAACGGAGACGGCCTGCTCAACATAGACGAGATCTACCAGCTTCTTCACAAGCTGAATGTCAACCTGCCACGCAGGAAGGTCAAACAGATGTTTCAGGTCAGTGCATGGAGTGCTGTACTGTAAGCTACTTCAGTAAATTCATTCTTAGAAGGGTTTAATATCAGCTGCTGTACTTCAAAGTCACACGTGCAAGCGCTGCTTGGACAGATATGAGTGGTACACACCTGTGTACATACAGTACATTCAGGATATCTCGCACCAGTGAAACACTGAAATGATTTTATTTAACCTTTATTTAACCAGAAAGACGCACATTTTCTTTTGCAAAGGCAACCTGGCTAAGAATGCGGTGGAAGTCAATTAAACAGTGCAGTATACAAAATAATAACAATGCAAAAACACAAAATATAACATTTTCTGAATACCGGTAATATTTGAGATCCTTCCTGCAGAAGACATTTACAAATTTTAAATTAGATAGAAAAATCCATAAATGTATATCATTGTATTCAAACATGGGCAGAACCTGTTTATTTTTTGTTTGTTTTCAGTGCATGCATTTCAAATATAATTAATTTCAATGGTTTTTCCCACCAGTTGCACATATATTCTGGCAGTTATCAAACCCTACAACAGCCTAGTGCTATATTGTTATGGCAGTGTGATAGAGGCATTATCTGGTAATATTAGATTTAGTGTGGAATAGAATAAAGTCCCCTGAGGTAACCAGGTATTATGAAAAGATGGATTCAATGAAGTAGTCAGTGTGAGGTGCTAGACTGCAATAAGTAGCAGGCAACACTTTCTGCCTGCAGGGAACCTTTAAAAAGAGAAAATAATGGTGATGTGGGAAAATACTTTAGGAGCTAATGTCTGAAATAATCATATTGGCTACTTTAGAGCTGTGTTTCTCAAATGAGGGTACACATACCTCTTAGGGGCACTTAAAGGGACTACTGGAAATCATACGATTTGGTCACAATAATAATGAGAAAAGTCAATATTTTATACAGTAATAATGTATGAAATAATGTGCTAATAAGACTATACATTGAGCTGTGAAATGTCGATCTCTGTTCCTGGGGCCATCACATTTCCTCTCTCAATTTATTCTTAAGTATTGTGTATATGAAAGGTTTGTTTGTAAATGATTCACAAGCCTTTATCAGAAAAGGTCATGCAACTGGCAAATATACAGTATACGCCTTTTTAAACGGTTTTATGTATTTGTTGTTTCCCCTGACAGGAAGCGGACACAGATGACCAGCAGGGCTCGCTGACCTACGAGGAGTTCTCCGTGTTCTACAAGATGATGTCACTAAGACGAGACCTGTTCCTGCTGATGATGGCATACAGTGACAGGAAGGATCATGTAACAGCTGAAGATTTGGGCAGCTTCCTGCGCAACGAGCAGAAGGTCAGACGCATCGCTGGAAAACTCTTAAAACACTTAAATGTGATTTCACACTGTGTGGTCCGTGATTCAGTCACAATAAAAAGCTTTCTATGTGTTTCACCACTCTTTATGTTCAAAACTATGTAGCCTATTCTACACTGGCAGGATAAAGGGGATATCATGGGTTACTTTAAATTAGTTTTTGTTGATCTTTAGACCCTTTCTTAAACTCTAAAATGGTTTGTCTCTTGGTTACCCATCTCTTCTTCTTCTTTTAAGATTATTTTATCGCTCTACACTGTCCTGTCTTTCTTACTTTTAAGTGGGGGCATTTTTTCCCCCTTTTCTACTTATCTACCACACCATGCCAGACTTCTAAACAGTTCTTCTTTGTTGATGCAATTTATTACCCACTAGAAAAATCAGTAACAGTAATACTGTATAATCATATCACAGATAGAAATTCTGACTTCCTTTTGCATTGCATAAGATAGAGCATAAATCAACACTATTAGTTAAAATCAAAGGATCTACAAATATAAACTGTTGTTTCTGTACATTCATCTGTTCATCTCTTCACTTTGTAGATGACAAATGTGACTGCAGAGTACTGTGCAGAGATCATTGACAAGTTTGAGGTTTCTGAGGAAAACAAACAACGAGGCGTCTTGGGAATTGAGGGTAAATTCTTTCACTATCACTGTATACTTAGATTGTATGCCTTTTACTTCATGAATATATGAAGTACATTTTTTTATTCAGTCATTATGTCACGGGAGCTGTTTTTCTCTTGAAAGGCCCCATATCATTCAAATTTGCCAATTTCTTTTTGGACAGACTTTTCTCCCTTTGAGCTTCAGTTTTGGTTGCACTTTTCGAATCTAGCTTGATTTGGCTACCTGACTGGGAGTGGAAGGATATGTCAGGCTCCCACTACACAACTGTCTGCCCTGTGATTGGGGCTCTTTCAGGCGTTGTGTAGCTCCCACAACACCACTGGTCAGGGACAGGCTCCCACTACAAAATCAGTCAGCCTTGCTGGGGCTTCCAAGCTGCTCCCGAGCTTGGCAGCTCTCCAAACTACGTTTTGCCTCTGAAACACACGTGAGAAGTAACACTGGAAGTGACGGGAGGTTTGGGGGTTTTCCTACCACAAAAAAAAGTGCGTTCATATGCAGTGAAAGAACACGGCCGAAAAATATTTTTTTTTGGAAAAGAGTACTTGAGAAGAAGGATTGCCTGTTCTGCAGAGGGATGAAGTGTCATATAAAGACAATGGCACTCCTGTCAGTTAACCATTCTTCGACTTCATGGGTCCAAGCAGCCAGCTGGGGACCTTTTGAAGCCATGCTTGTTGATGTTATGATGCAAAGCCTGTCACACATGCTCACACTACATGACCTGGGCTCGGGGGAACGCTCAGTGAGCTGTCAGGTCGACTGCCGATCACGGGAGCGTGTTGTGTTATTGCCACGATTTGGGCATTTACTCGAAAATCGTGGCAAATTTGTGTAGTGTGAGCCAGGCATTAGACAGATTTCAAAATGAGTACAGCCCTTGCAGGTCTCTTTCAGACAGCACTACGGACCACACAACTGGAGAAAATGTATAATAGGGGACCTTCCAGCCAGGACAAGATCAACAGTACATGTAATTAATACTTAATACTTATTTAACATGGGAACCAATGGTAGGAACCAAACGTCAGTCAGTGGGGCTGGGGGGCTCCGAGGGGCGGCTGATGTCGACCCCTGTATAAAGGAAGGAACTCAAATTCAAAAAGAGATTATTTGGCCACTGAATCTTTTGTGACACTAGTTTACGTAATGGCACCGATGACTCAAAGGGGAAGATTAAGAGCGAGGGGCAGAGAGTGATCAGAGTGACAGAATTAGGCAGGCAGAACAAGTCCAGAGGGAAAGACAAAATGAGAGCGTCACAGAGACTACAGACCAGACCAGTATGTCTGACGCCTGCTCCATTGTGTGATGGTCTGTTTGGGTGCATTTGTGTGGATGTGGACATGTATGTGTGGAGAAAGGGAAGAAGGCACTATGCACGACTATGGATGTCATATACAGATTTCTAGACATGAAGAGATTGTATAATACTACTTTGTTTGCGATATGTAGGATTGCTAAGTTAAAGGTGCATTCCTCAATCGATGTGATCATTTTCACACGGGTTAAACGCATTTCATTTTGCGCTTACTCCCTTCTTACCTTTTCTCACCAAGCACATGTTTTTTCAGGTTTCACCAGTTTCATGCGCAGCCCCACCTGCGACGTGTTTAACCCATTGCACCATGAGGTGAACCAGGACATGGATCAGCCTCTGTGTAACTACTTCATCGCCTCCTCTCACAACACGTACCTGACCGGAGATCAGCTCCTGTCCCACTCTAAGACTGACATGTACGCCTGGGTGCTGCAGTCTGGCTGTCGCTGTGTGGAAGGTAGGGGATCAATATACCCTACATATACAGCCATGGAAAAAAATTAAGAGACCACTGCATATTCTTGTAAATATAATAATATAAATTAAATAAAATGAAAGAAATAAAGAAATTGTAAAAAAGTATGTATTAAATAGTAAAAAAATATATAAATATAAATGTATTAAATATAAATGTGATTGTATATAGATATTATATTTTTTTCAAATGGCAGTGGTCTCTTAATTCTTTTCATGGCTGTATATGGAACTGTTCTCCTCAAAGCCATGTTGAGCCCCCCCCAGATAAACACTCACTCCTGAGATAGGAGATGCAATGTCGACTCCAAACAAAGCGTACACACACACACACACACACACACACGCACAACTATATATGTATTCATGCATTCCTGCCTCTTCTTTCTCTGCAGTGGATTGTTGGGACGGGCCTGAGGGAGAGCCGATGGTTCAACATGGCTACACGCTAACCTCTAAGATCACCTTCAAGTCTGTCATTGAAACCATCAACAAATACGCCTTCATAAATAACAAGTGAGTCTCTATGGCGTCTCCTTGGGTGCTTGTGTGGATTTATAACATTACAGTATAACAGTATAACATTCCAACCGCAAATAACATTGAATATGTTTCTGGTGTTTTTTTTTACATGGAAAAATGTATTTTGTTTGTTTGTCTTTGCTAAATAAGCAAGAAACAACTCCTTCCTTTATATGAAAAAAAAGGTTAAAAACCAAAAATATAAACATAACAAAAATATTGTTATGCTGTTGCATAAAAATGTCACCACCTTTTTAAAAGCATTTTACCATGTAATAGCTTTGCAATAATTGCTATGTGACCATTATTCCTAACATTACAGCTATTTGATATTGAGAATGGAATAGTTGTTTAGATATCTCGCCGGTACAACAACTAGACTGACATGTTTGTTTGAGAGAGAGAAACAGGGATTCCTGTAGTAATTAGTACCTATTACTGAGCGTCAGGGTCCCAGAGGATTTGCTTTTCTCTGTTGGCTTCAGTGGTACCCAAACAAACTGGAGAATGGAGCAGCTGTTGCTGCCACACTGGCTGCATTAGACATCTATTCCCTAAAACACTTTCTCCCATAGGCCTTTTAAGTCAGACACAATTAGTAATAGCACTCCCGGTTTTTCATTAAAGGACAATTACGTTGCCCTGGCACAGCTCTGTACATAACACAAGCTTTTGGGTCATTTTCAAAGCTACTGATCTGTTGAATTCTCTTAACAGTTTTCAAGTCAATATTGAAGGTAAGCTACTTCAATTGTCTAGCCCAGAGAACTCAAAATGTTTGCACCAGCTCGCAGTTTAGGCTTGAAACCTAACTGTGCACATGGGGAGGAGTAGAGAGGAGTCCTAGACACCAGCCTAGGAGCCTATTCCGTAAATTTTTTTGAAATAGATCGCAACATTAACTTTAATCTTCAGTCAACTCACTTAATCCCTGTCTGGGAAACTGGTGCCTATGAGTTTCAAACCAGCAACCACAACAACAATTTGACAACATCACAACGTCTTTGTAATGCTGGTTTCAACCACCAAGGAGTGCAACTTTCATTTTTCTAACACTGGACCCCTTCTAGCATATACATGCTGGTACATATAGGCCAAAGGGGGATGTAACCTGTGTGTAAATATATGGAAAACCCCATTCATACATGAATTCCATTGATGTATGAATAGAATTCATGTTTAAATTCATGAAAGTGGAAAAGCTACAATGCAAAAAGACAAGCTCATTTTCTATTGCTGTGTAATTACTTGGCTAATTAATGATTTGAGCTCATTCTGAGAGCGAGGATAAATGATTGATTTGCAGACTGCTGTCTCATTTTTGCTCTGTCTCTCTTTGTCTCTGCCTCTTTCTCTGTCTCCATTTGTCTCTCCTGCGCCTCTGTTCTCACCTTTCCATTCAGCTGATGTTTTATCACCAGTGCCACCTGTTAATGTAAATGAATGGCTTCTGGGCTGCATTAGATTGCAGTGTCTCCACGCTCACACAATATAGCACCCAAATTGAACAGCTAATTCAGCCCGCTCACACTTCACCTGGGAGGGTGCAGGGAGCGACCGCAGACTGTGTCGGCATGGCGACGTGTGACAGTGCACCCTGACGCTGTCTGTCACTACTTAACTGTTGAGCAGAAATTTGCATCTCCAAAATGGCAGCTTCTCAGGCTTGAATATATATGCAACGGATTTTGACGTTGTTTCCTAGCCTAATACTAATATAGAGTATAATAATTGGATTCAGGACCACTCCATCAAACAATACCTTTGTTAACCGACTGAAAGCATACAGTTTGGTGGTTCTGTTCTAGAGAAAACTCCCTGCCCATCCACGCAAGACTGCGAAGAAGCAGCAACCGGGAAAATATAGCTCCACCACTGTACAATACAACATGTGGATGCTGGTGGGTGTTAGTGAGCAGCCTTATTAGGTCCTATTTTATGGATCTGACAGTGTCATAGTCATCTGAGCCATCAGCCACCATCAGCTTGACTACGTGTTCAGCCTGAACTAATGCGATGCTTGATTTATGAGTTGTTTTTTTAGCTGTAACACTGTGTTGTCTCTGATTGCTTTTAGCAGTGTGTGTGTGTGTGTGTGTGTGTGTGTAGGGTGAGCTATAATCCAGGGAGCATAGGTGAATGCCAGGCTGTCTCGCCTTCGGGGTGGAGCTGTCAGTCTAACACACCTGACATTTCAGCTGTGCTGCCGTCTAGATGCATGCAGACAGTCATTCCACCTTCTTTAAAAAATATTAAAAACACTTTGAAAACACACAAGCACCCATAAACAGGCAAGTAAGCTGACAAGCTCGCACATTCACAAAATCCTACCGAGACACTGAGGAGGTGTCACTTGGTTCACTTATTACATTCCCTCTGTTTTATGGCCCTTTTAATTCCAATATGATCATTTAGCAGACGCTTTTATCCAAAGCGACTTACAATCACATGGTGCTATTACATGGAGCAGATTGGGGTTAGGCATCTTGCTCAAGGATGCTTACAGGTAGACCCTGGGGCTTGAACCCATGACCTTCTGGCTGTCCAACACCTAGACCACTATACTATCCTGCCCCCCAGCCGGGGCTAGGGCCATTGGAAGTAGGAAAAGGAAATATACTGAATGTACTGAGGTGATTTATGGGTCTAGCTGGAGATGCTGTCCATATGGGATTTCCACCTGCTGTAGTGTACTGTGTGAAAATGTTAAACCTACATCTTCACAGACTTTACGTGGCTGGGGAAATGAGGGTGTGCTATTCTATTATTCTTTTCTGCCCAGGTATCCAGTCATTCTGTCGATAGAGAACCACTGTAGCATCCAGCAGCAGAAGAAGATAGCTCAGTACCTCCGAGAGATCCTGGGAGAAAAACTGGACCTGGGAGGCGCGCTGAACCGAGACTCCAAGTCACTGCCCAGCCCCCACAATCTGCAGGGAAAGATACTTATAAAAGTAAGAATGCATTGTCCAATGTATACACGCATGTAGTCCGTGTAAACATCTCTTTCTATAGCCAGTATACAGTGTAAACATGAGGCAGGTTGTCCTGCACGCAGCACACACTAGATAGTTATAGAGTGCTCTAATGCTGAAGAATCATTTGATCAGTCTGCATCACATAATATCTCCATTTCCCACCTCTAATTTAGTTGGACAGAAGAAAGAGGAGTGCTCATTATCTCGCCATATTCTCAGCGTTGCGCCTAATCTGTTTGCCTGTGAGAGGCAGAGAGGATGGGAGTACTGCCAATAGAGGACAATTATTATAATTATTGTGAATAAACAAAAGACAATAATAAACAGAAAGGAAAGACTAAGGATTACTACTGAAGAGGGAGAGATCACTTATCAGTCTAGATGGAAATCACTTATCAGTCCGCAGTGTAGCGAAGGAGCTGCTTTGTTGCATTGGAGAGGGGCTTTTCAATGTGTTCCTCCCAAGCTGCTACAAAAGAGCAGCATCGGCTCCTTCTTCTGTCACAGCAGTTCTCCTTCACCCCCACCCCTCTCGTCGCCTCCCCGCGGGGCGAGAGAATGAGGCTGGGGGCGCCAGAGAATCAAAACACGGGTGATTGGCAGGAGGCGATAGATGGAGGAAGGAGAAGAGGTGTGGCAGGGGGGGCGTGCAGGGGGGTTGAGGGCCTCTGCCAGAGATGTTAGTGCTTCAAATGTGAGTGTGGGGTGCCGGGGAAGGAGAAGCTAGGAGAATCCTGACTCCCACGCGCGCGCACACACACACACACACCTTAGAAAGGCCTGCTAATGGGCTGTCTCTCTGCTCAGAGAATCTGTGACTGACTGTGTGTGTGTGTGTGTGTGGCGCCTTATCATTATCAGCTTTTACTTAGTCACCCACTCACTGAAGTCTGAAGGAAATGGTTGTCTGTGTTTGTTTCCGTGTGTGTGTGTGTGTGTGTGTGTGTGTGTTTACTGGCTTTAGTAGTGTTGTTAATGGACTAGCAGCATATTGTATGGGGGCGTTGTGATATACAGTATCTGTGCTTTGCGTGACTGAGGAGGAGGATGTCAACAAGCATGGGATTTTGTTGAATTGTGTAGAAGACATGCTCCGCTCCAATATGCTTCATGTGTATTCTCCCCTCTCCTCTCTCTGTCTGTTCTCCCTTCCTCTATTTTTGTCCAGGGGAAACGTCTGCCTGCGTATCTGTCTGCAGACGCCGAGGAAGGGGAGGTTTCAGACGACGACAGTGCCGATGAAATTGAGGATGACTTCAAGCTAAAAAACAGTAATGTAGGTTGCAACACATTAATTATACACAGACACACTCACACACACAGCCATGAAAAGTCATAGACCGTGACACAAGGTGCTGGTCTACAAAATATACACACACGCAAACACACTTGTGCATGTAAATGGTGGTAATACACATAGTCAGACAGGATATATCAACTTCAACCTTTGCTGCTGAGGTTTTAAATTATCTTAAATAAAATGCCCACATTTATAGTGTTTATGTTGGGTTTTTAGTCTGTATGTTTATAATCTTTTGTTTTTTCAGTTTCAAGCTGTTTCTCTCTCTCTCTCTCTCTCTCTCTCTCTCTCACTCTCTCTCTCTCTTTATCTCTCTCTCTCTCCTGCCTCTTACTCTTCTTTATTTGTGTTATTCTGTCTGCTAAACATGATAGCATTCTCAAACACTGACGAATAACCACAAACCATGAACCAACTTTGGAACCGCACACAAACCCTGCTGGCTTCAAATCAAATCCCACTGAGATGTTGCAATTGTTTTCCTTCTACTCTGCTTTTCTCTCATCTTTTGTTGTCTGTGTAAATAATAAACTTTTGCCAGTTGTGGTGTTTTGGTTGGAATTTAATGCCGAGCTGACGCTCGTCTTCAGCTCGAGACAAGTTTGTTTGCTTCGTTCGGCTGCGCCTGCACTCTCCACATAACCACTCGTGACACAGCCTGAAAATCGAATTGTAGTATTTGTATTGTACTGTTATAGTGTTTAATTTAAGATATGTTTTCATTTTTTTATCCGGAACAAATCTTCACTTCAGTCACTCAAAATGGAAGTTTAGGTTAGGATAATGCGATGCTTTTGCTTTCCTAGATGCAATAGCTGCACTAAGTGGGTTCTGCTTTATGCTCGTAATGTTTTATCATTGTAGTGATCAATGCAAGTAATCAATGCTTAATGATCATAAACCTTTTTTAGGGGGAACCTAAATTTACTATTTATTGTCATTTATTTGTTTAATACTGTGTTTGACAAATTCCTAAATCTGCCCAGTGACATTTTTATAGCTTATTTAAAGCCACCTTATGTATTTGGCAAGCATACAAAACCCCAAGGGGTTCCTAAAATCACTTAAAATCCAAATGATTAGACGGTGTAGTTAAAAAGGGTTGAATCTTCTAGAACCATGTAATGTAGACCAGTGTTATTAGGCACAGCAATTAGGTATTGTGCCATTTTGCAGCAGTATTCTTTTTACATATTCACATCATTTATGTTATTTATTTCTACTGTTGCATTGAAGAAAATATTCTTGTATTAGAGAAAATAGAGCTTTAACTACTTGGAAAATGAGGGTGTTACAGAAGACAACAAAGTTTAAGAACCACGGTTGTAAACAATGCACCCAGATGGCAGGTAACAGTTGCCATTTTAGAGGCTTGGTGGCCCGTTTCCACCTTTCCCGCGAAGGACAGGTTTATGCATCGGGCTAATTAAACTTAAATAGTGAGAGCTATAAATATTAGTAGCAGTGTCTGCTCTCTCAACAGTCACTGCCAACATCTCATTAATAGCACACTTCGCACACTACTGACAGATGGCCTGTCAAAGAAAGATTGCGGAACCATTTTCTATTTATACAGTCTTGAATGTTTCCATCCCAATGTTTACAGAAGTTCCAATCACTTTCTTTTCTCGTAATTCCCCGCTTGTGTGATTCCCCCCCATGCCTGCACACAGAGTAATGGCCATCACCAGGTGGAGTCTCACATCAGGAAGAAACTGGACTCTCTGCTGAAGGAGTCACAGATCGGGGACAAGGAGGATACAGACAGCTTCAGCATCCGAGCCTTGCTGCGGGCCACTCACCAGGGAATACAGAAGAACCTGCGGCAGGTACGTGCGTACGGCCCCAGCAGGCAGAGTGTGCTATAACACATGACCCATGACCCACCAAAAGATGTGGCTTCTAGCTCGTCATGTGCACACACAAACACTGGCCAAGGTAATAGTTATGGTTATGGTGGTCGACTCCCACCCGAAGATATCGTGAGTTTGATCCCCAACAAGCCCTAGAACAAGATGCCTGACCCCTACCTGCTCCTTAATACTTGTCATCACCATAAGTCGGTTAAAAATAAATAAAAAGCGTCTGCTAAATGACCTAATTGTAATTGTAGGCCTTTACGTACAATTAAGTAGTAAAGATAACCAAACTAGATCATCTCAACAAACACAGAGTATTCTGCGGAGGGTTGTAAGGGATCACCGTCTATCTTAATCTTCTTCATCTGCATCCGTGCAAACGTCTGCAGCGCAAGTTAATATTTCATTTCCCTGCCAGCTTCCAGTACTATTCTTAGAACCACTGGTTTCCTGTCTTCCATTTTGATGCAGCAGCAGGCGTTGTGCGTTGGGGGTTGGGGGTTGGGGCCGGGGATTGGGGCCGGGGATTGCCCCTCTGCTGTGTAGGTGATCCCCATTGTATAAGCCTCTCTCTCTCTCTCTCTCTCTCTCTCTCTCTCTCTCTCTCTCTCTCTCTCTCTCTCTCTCTCTGTCTTGCTTTTTGCCACGCTGTCTCTTCTGTCCATTGCTATTGCTCTCCACTGTAGACTATGTGACTATGTCTCTCCACCATCTCACTCTCTCTCTCTCCACCATCTCTCTCTCCTCTCTTTTCCATCTCTCTATTTTTTTATTTGAACTCCCCCACTCCCTCTCTGATCTTTAAATGTGCCTCTTTATTGGTTGATGACTGTTGCAGCCCCTCCAGCTATAGTGAGCTCTTAGGTTTGAGTGACTCACTGGATGCTAATGTGGTTGTTATAGATACAAGTATCACACACGCGCACACACACCAACACACTGAATTCCTAACAAAATCCTCCCTTCTCTAGAGTTCAAAGGGGGTTCTGAGGAAATCGCAGAGCCGATCATTTATAACAACGTTCAAGCAGAAGGTAAGGCATTATGTACACACAAGAGAGTGTCATTTCATTCATGAATGATATGACTGTTTTATTTTCTTAACTTTCCCTCGACCCATTGCTTCATTACCACAGGCATCAGTTTGTCAACATGGGATTCTTGCCTGCATTTTCCATCTAATCAATGCACGGAATGGACATGTATTGACCATGAAAGTGACCATGTAACATACACCGACCATGTAAACATGGTTGGTGAATGTGTATTGATGTAGTAACAATCATAGTGTTCGTGTTCGAGGCTAGTTTTACATGGGATAAAAACCCTTTTTAACACATTGGAATTGCAAATATCTAGGTATGTTGTAGAATCCTAATTTGAAATCGTAACACCTCATTTCCTATTCTGCACAGCAAATCCTTTGAAATTAATGTGTTTTGTGTTGTTTAGTTAAACTGCAGATAGATAAAATTTTCGATTTCACTTTACAAAGCCTTGATGAGAGCCTCTCGAAGGCATAAAATGAGCAGGTGTTTGTCTCTTAAAATGCTGCTAATGGGGTAGAGGGGAGTGCGGAGGGCTATGCAGACAGATTATTTGAAATGTGGTTTGCTTTGCTTTGCTTTGTTTATCCTCCAATCAGCACCACTCCTTTTTCTGTCGATCTACAGTATTTGAAAGACTGCCCTCACTCATATGATTGGATGATCGACAAACCACTAATAACATCTTCACAGGATAAGCCAAGCAGACAACAAAACAAACAAATTTTACATAGATTTTACTGACAGCAAATAAATATATCGATTTGGACTGTTCCGCTGAAATGTCTCAGCCGGAATAAATTAAAAGAGCAAGATTTTACAATGGTGCTCTCCTAATCATCCCTGCCTCCTAGTCTCCACTCAACATCTTTCATCTCCTCATCTTATACTCCTCTGATTACTCGCTTCAACACATCCACTCATCATTCCTTCATTCTTCCCCTTTTCTATGTTGTCCTCCCACATACTGTATGTACGTGTGTGTGTGTGTGTGTGCCACGGTGGCAAGCAACATGCCCCCTGTAATTATAGCAACCCTCGTCCTCTCTTCAACTCCACTTTACTTCAATAGACATTTAGTGCTTTAACAAAAATGCACAATCCATCAAACATGCACTCTGTAAAATAACAACACGGAGCTAAAGCACACACACACACAAACACACACGCGCGCGCACTCAAACACAGTCGCACAAAAACCCACCATAGAGCTTTTTTACACTTCCAGTTTGCATGTGAGCCGAATACACAATGGGTTGGAAGTGTTGGGAGAGTGACTAACGGGTATTATAGGCAATATAATGTAACTATCAGCCATGTTTAGTCAAGGTTGTAATAATGCTTTGCTGTTATCAATGAATGCCAATGAAATGGTTTGTGGGTCTGTCCAGAGGCACTCCAAGTCCAGACTGACGTGTCAGAGTGTGGAGAAGGAGGAGGATGTTCAGGAGAGTTCTGGGAGGGAGGCTGGAGGACAGTTCACCAGGTGACCCGAAATCTGCTTCACTTCCACGCTGCCGAAGAGACACACACACACACACACAGACAGACACGCATGACTGAAAGGTTCAAACAAAAGCCTTGTCCACTGCAGGGTCTTGCACCCTAACTCTTTAATGTCGCTGTACACAGGGGACATTAAAGTCCATTTCACAGTTGACCGCACAGAGCCAGAGGACAGACAAAAAAATAAAATAATAGCAGACCCAGCAGAGTGGACACACAAATGGGGTTGGTATGCTTTGAGTAGCTCAACTATGAAAGGTAAAAGCCTGCAAAGTGTCCAGCGTAATCCGCGGACCAATGGTCTGCTAATAACTTTGATTGACATCTATTGCAAACAGTTTTCTATTGAGGGTTTGTGAAACCCTGAAACAATGTGGAGCTTCACATTTTCACAAGATTCCTCAGACAAATCAATCTTGTATTGTATTGAGACACAGTAGAAGTCATTAGAGGTTAAAAAACACACCAACATTCTGTTTGGTTTATTAAATATAGTGACCAAACATTACATATTGCGTTATGGAAGCTGTACAAGCAATGTTTTTCTTATTTCAGTATCATGATTATCACTTCAACTTCTTTTTACACTGTGTTAAGGATCTGTTGGGCTACTTTTTCCCCAATGATGATATTCCCTGTGGTTTGCAAGATGCCTATGCTATATGTGTGTGTGTGTGTGTGAGATTGTATGTGTCTTCCCTTCTGTCTGTCACTATTTGAGTGGTCTCTGAGGATTTACCAAGAACTTTAGATTGACTTTCTCACACTGCTCTATGTTCTGGCAGGGGCGGAAGGAAGAGGAAAACAATTAAACTGAGTAGAGATTTGTCAAACCTGGTGGTTTTTACCAACTCTGTGGCCTCACAGGAATGTCTAGATGAAGGTAAGAGACAACCCAGACTCTGTCACACACATGCACAAACTCACATACATAACACACCCAAAACACACAACATCTTTTATTTAAACACATTTCCTCATTCAACCCAACTTTTTGTGTTGTTTTTTTCCCCTCCAGGCACACCAGGTGATGTTCTGTCATTCAGCGAGACAAGAGCCCAGTCACTGGTGAACCACAGAGCCCAACAGTTCCTAGCTTTCAACCAGCGGCAGCTGTCCCGTATCTACCCCTCAGCTTACCGAATCGACTCGTCCAACTTCAACCCACAGTTCTACTGGAATGTGGGCTGCCAACTAGGTAAGAGACGTGTCAGGTGTACACTAACAAAATTGGGAGACACTTCGGGAGTATATACCAACTATATGCTACAGTGGACTCTCTTGTCTCCCATGTTAAGAAGCTGTCAGTGCCTAGTATACACACACAGACACCTTACGTGCATATCACATCACACAGTAAGCCTGTGCTCTTGCATGGTGAGAATTGAAAATGATTTATTAAAATAAATAAGTGTAATAAAATATCAAAATGTTATCTTTTCTGCAGTGTATTTTTCCCAAAGCCATTAATGTTCCATATAGAATACTTTACATGTCCAAATCCTCTTATTTCAAACTAACTAAGCTATTTTGCAAGAGACAGATTGGCTCAATTGCTCTAACATATTATATTGCTAAACGGTAGTTTAGCAATATAGTAATTGCTAAGTTACCTACAGTGTTAGGTTTTGTTTTTTGATGGACTGAGGGAGGAGGTGGTCTGTACTTGTATTCACAAGTTTGTTTAAGTCTACTTTCTGCCCTCTAGTGGTCAAAAACATTTATTGTATATATTTACTAATCTATTTATAAGATTGATTTATGAGATTGCAGACAAAAACTATTTAAAAAAAACACCCGAAATGTTATGTTTTAGTTAAGAAACCAAATATACCAAATCACAAATGTAATTTAAATTACCAAAAAAATGTTTTCTCTCTCCTTCTCCCTAATCAAATTATATCTGGTATTTGGCTTCATACAATTTTTGGGTTTATTGGAACATAGGCCTGATCATCAACAAAAAGATAAAAGCAAAATCAAACAAACAAAAGGATGAGTGCATTTCTTCTAACACATTGAATTGGATTTCCTTTGAAGCAGCTGTGAATCACCGAGCTTGTCTATTTTAATTTAGCATTTGTTTGTGACGCCTGCTCATCTGTTCCCGTGCTATTCATTTTCTCTGCCTGGGCACCCCATACAGGTTGTATAGAAATGAGCCTTGATCAAAAAATTGCCCAAATGAATGGGAAATATAACAGATGAAAAGAGATTCATAACTCTTACATGGGTCTCTGCCACTATTGATTTTACCAACAAAGAAGACCATGATTGTGTGGTTACACACAGGATAATCTAACAATGGAATTGAGAAGCTAAATAAAGGCGTCTTACATCTATCTCGGTTGTTCTTCTCTGCAGTTGCGCTGAATTACCAGACGGAAGGTCGAATGATGCAGCTTAACAGAGCCAAGTTTATGGTCAATGGAGGTAGCGGTTACGTCCTTAAACCTCCTCCCATGTTCAAAGGTAATATAATAAAGGCAGACAATCACGTACACTTTCTATTTCTTTATTAGTTGTCAGACTTGAGACGCTCACACAAAAGATGGAATGATAGTGTTAGGCTCCACATGCACCTTTACTGTCAAATACGGGTGCATGTGGATGTCCATCCTGTCACCGAAGACCAAAAAACAAAACAAAACAAAACAAATGAGCAAAGCTGTATCTGCCGATGGGTACTACACACGCTACAAAAGTGTGACATCTGTTCACATCCGCTCCCATAGGCTCCTTCAACCCATTCTGTGAAGACCCTCTTCCAGCTTACCCAAAGAAACAGCTGGTTCTAAAGATCATCAGCGGGCAACAGCTGCCCAAACCCCCAGACTCGATGCTTGGGGATCGCGGAGAGGTACCCTAATAGACGCCCAGAATGTGGCTTTAGACATTCTTATAGACATTCTTCCACGGCATGAACTGAAATGGCGTTTCAGAACGACACTGTCTTGATTTGATTGACCTTCTCTTCCCACCAGATTATTGACCCATTTGTTGAGGTGGAGATTATTGGCCTACCTGTTGATTGCTGCAAAGAACAGACCCGTGTGGTGGATGACAACGGTTAGTCAAACCCACACACACACACGCATGCACGCACACACACATTGTAATGACATTCGGTTTCGGCGTCAAGACACACGTTGCTTGATACAGCTATTGTACCACCAATGTGCTTCGTACTGTCAATGTAATCCACACCTCTGTTTGTGTGAAAGGTCCAGCATCTACTCTGGCCTGTGGAGAGGGTAAAACCTGTGCTAGGGAAGTGTTAGAGAGCGTTGGGGGCTAGCTAAGATGCAATCAGAGACCCTTTTACAAACATTAACGGGACGGTCCCGTCAAGGCTGTAGGATATTAAACCAAGCAAACATTTCTATAAAACAGTGCAATGGCTATAGTCTCTGTCTATGTCAACAAGAATACCTAGGTCAGTAAACTTGAAAATCTGCCTGGTTTGTTATTATAGACATAAGACTATGTTGACTGCACAGAACTTTTTTTTTAAACTAATTAGGATGTGCGGTGTTGAAAAGAAAGCTCCATCGCCTCTGGACATTTCATGTACATTGAAAGTCAGCATTTCTCACTGCTTACTGCTAAATAAATAGATCCACGCCTGTTTGCGCCCTGTGTTGGCTTTCAATGAAATTAACGTCATTATGATTAGCTAATGAAAGTATATCCACATTAAGTCCATATTTTACACATCTGATCAGCTGTTACTGTTCTGCTGTATGCAGAGAGGGATGATAACGTTCTGTTCTTGGACAATTTAATTGCAAATAATTTAATGAAAATCATGTCATTAAATTATTTGCTATTAAATTGGTTAAAAAAGGCCTAAATGCTGCATAATTCCTGAAAATGCAGTAAGCAAATATCACGTCAGCAGCCCGTGAATGTCTGAAAGAGGCTTACCTTCACTGGGTATTGTTCCGTTACATACATAATATACCTCATTTTTTAAATCTCTATGTATATGTCTGCCTAGCAGTGGTCATTAGCCCGTGTGTGATTGTGTGTGTGTGTGTGCTTTGCTTAGGCTTTAATCCAGTATGGGAGGAGACCCTGTCTTTCACCCTCCACATGGCTGAGGTAGCTCTGGTGCGTTTCCTCGTTTGGGACCACGACCCCATTGGACGAGACTTCGTTGGTCAGCGAACGGTTGCCTTCAGCAGCCTAATGCCTGGTCTGTGTGCTATCATTGCTATCATTGTTTCACATTAGAGTTTTTGGTGCCTTGAAAAGGCTGCATTTACTGTAGTCTTTGATGAAGCTTAGTGAAAATCTACACTGCCTATATAACATATATATATATATAAATATAATACAATATTTAATATTCACTATATACATATTTAGTGAAAATGTACAGTTTGGGTTGTACGGTATAGTGAAGGAAGTGTTTATACAGAATACCAGAGTCCTGCTTTTTCCTTCCACCTTTCTGCTTACGGATCACCTCTGAAAACACATACTGTATAGTACATACAAATAATGACTTGTGATAGTCTACTAAACCAGAGCTTATATGCTTTTGATGTCATCTATCACTGCCCTAAAATGGCTTTGGTTACTACAGTCAGTGTTTCTAGCCAAACTCACTTAGGGGTGTGAGAAAATATTGATATTGGAATCCATAAATTGTTCCCCTCTAGCGATACAGTATCGATAATATTATTTGTGGATAATGGCAAACATCGATATTTTGAATTTGCATGCAATTTAAATATGTTTAAAAATATCTGACACTCACTAACTTACTCACTCTCTACCTCTACCTCATTTCATAAAACAGGTTACAGACATGTTTACTTAGAGGGGCTAACTGAGGCATCAATCTTTGTGCACATATCAATGCATGACATCTACGGCAAGGTAGGTCCTGCATAATGTTGGCATGTTTATCACTTGACCTCTCTCAAATGACAATCTAGAGCGTGTTCACACATAACACATTATTCTTACTTTTTATTTAAGCTAAGCTCAACAATACTTTGTCTTTCTAGTGGAGTCCTCTAGTCCTGAATCCCAGCTTTACCATAATGCACTTTCTAGGATCTAACAAGGTATCCTGACACCATAGGGTTTGTGTGATGCATGAAACAGTACTGCATGATAGCAAAATGGTACTTTATGTTCTTTCTGCATGATATTTAATGTGGAACATCAAGCAGTTTGCTTATAAGGCAATTTACAGTATTTTGCTGCTGGGTAAATTGTTTTGGTAGGTAATAGCGCCATCCAGGGGCATGTTTTATGTACAACCAAAGCCGTTGTCTGTTAAGCTTACAGTGGAATTGAACATATGTTAAACCCTTAACTATGTAACTTCCTTACCTCAATATTAAGTCCTCCCGCAGACATACATTAATCCCTTGTTTGCCATAGGTGCTAGACTGGCGGTTTTCATCTGCTATTGACTTACATTAAAATAAGACAACAACATAGACTTCTAACATGTCTACAAAGCTGATCGCCATCTCTACAAGCAGTATGTATTCTACCTGTAGTAAGTTAAATTAAATTCAACAACCGTACAGAGGGGTTAATTTATGACGAACATCAGCAGGAGGACTTAATTAAAGGAAGCTCCAGAAACGAAGGTTTAACAAAAGTTCAATACTTCTTTAAAAGTTCAACTGTGTTTTGATTGTTGCCAGAGGCACGTAACATACCATGTTTTTCTTTAGTGTTTTTGCTTCGTGTGTTTTGAGAATCAAACTGTCATCGTTCGAAATTTGACGCTTATTCCCCCTTTCCACCCTCCTTTCCACCCTACTTTCCACCCTGTTTTCCCCCTGTTCTCAGGGCCATCAGTTGAGAGGCATCAGGGGTTTGTTTAACCGGTCCTCTAAGTCCTCTGTGGAGACCAACTCTGTTCCTGCTTTAGGGAAACGCTCCATCAGCGACCACTTCCTGCGACGCACCGCCAGTGCACCCGCAAAGGGACGCAAGAAGACCAAGATGGCCCTTGCTGAATCAATGGCTTCAATATCAGACAGGAAGAACAGCATAGGGGCAGGGGCTGGAGGAGAAGGCGTGGCGGGAAAGGAGGCAGGGGCTGAGAGGCGTTACCAGCCCCGCCCCCCCCTTACCCACAGGCCCATCTCTATGCCTTTGGACAGGCTTCTGCAAGGGCAGCTGTCTCTATGTGCCCCAGACAAGGAACAACATGATCTGGGTTCAGACACTCTCATTGGTAGGTATTCTATTACTTACCCCTGAAAGCTTAAATACAGAATTATTTAAACTTGCATGCAATTTTTTGATGCAATTTCAATTTGCACTATTTTATGATTTTCTTTTTGTTCGTGACAATTGACTGTTGCAGGTCTTTTTACTTTTTTTTATGTACAACATATCCTTTCCTAACCCATCCTTCTCCCAAAGCCTCTGTAAACTGACAAGACTGCAGACTCCCTTAGAACTAAACTTGCCTTTTCTGTCACTTTGCTGTGCTTCTTTATAGTAGAGAACTGACTAGGATATCCATGCAGGTAATTTACACCCATTGTTTAAAGGTTGCGTCATTCAAACACATCAGTATTGCGTCCACCCAGTGTACTGTATTTTGTAGTACAATGTTTTGGGTAAAGTTTTTCTGTGTGACTTGATCCCATGTGACCAAATTGGTTCCATTTGACCATTTCTATCCTAAATTGGTGTTCTCAAGTATGGACATCTTTTATTTTTTCCTTTGCAGCTTCATTTTTCAGCTTCCCTTTCACAGTGATACATTCCATTTGTTTGTGCTAGTGGCTTGCCTTGGCCGGACTAAATGTGTCCGTTGGTGTTTTCAGTTCAAATTGTCTAGCTGTATTTAACACAATTACATTTTCTGTACCCATAGGAACGTGTCCTTTTGCTCGGGCCAGGTCTAGCTCTGTGGATCTCCTCATTGAATCATCGGCTTCTCTCGAATCTAGAGTCTCCTCCCCCACAAAGGCATTCACAAACAGAGATAGACAGCTTCACCAATCAGAGGAGACTTCCTACCTGGTTATTGGTGAAGGAGATGCGAGAAATTACCAATTACTGGACACCGTTAATGGAGAAAACAAAGCAAAGGTCACCTCTGCAGGGACAGAGACAAACTGTTTGAGCTCACCTGCTGAGAACAGCCCGAGGAAACCATATAAACCAGAGACATCATCAAACAGCACCACATTCATTGTAGCACCTTTGATTTCCTCATCCTCTTTTTCTGCCCTGTCTTCTGTAGCTCCCCTCTCCCCAGTTAACGTGGACCAGTCCAGTCTTAAGAGCCCGAACTCCTTACAGGACAGTACCATCTCTAGACTTATTGATGCAGTTTCCCTAAGCAATGAGAACGACACCTGTGGCTCTATCTCTGCTCTCATCGGTCAGTTTGATATCACTGTTGACAATAACTTAAACATTGACCATCACGTCCATAAGGTCCTCTTCCACCCCTTTACTCAAAACGTCAGCACCCCTAACATGACAAACCAGACAAACCCACACAAAGCGCTGCAAGACTTCAGGTCTCCTCTCAAAACGGACACAATAAAAGGTCCATTCAGTCCCCAAAAGGATAACCTTGCACACCAGGAACATCTTTCACCACATAAGATTTTCCAGACAGACCTACCTGCACCCCCTTGCTTCTCTAGCCCAGAGACCACCGAACAGGAGGACATCTACACAATCCTGGATGAGGAGGTATTGTCCCCTGCTTCAGGGTACAAGCTGAAGGAGCGGACCAGCCATATCCAGGCAGACTCCATGAACAGCATTGGCTCTCCCCCGGAAGTGTGTCAGGGTTTGGGGAAAGATGGCACCATGTGTTGGCATGGTAGTCAGATACAGAGGCATGGGAGAGTGGTTGGAGAGGAAGAGGAGAACGTGTATGAGGAGGTGTGTGACCCCACGCAACCAGTGTCAGCCACGGCGGGGGGCGCGACGAGAGGGATGGTGGGCCACAATGCGGACCGTAATTGTTTACCGTTTTGCCACAATTCAGGAGGATGTCATTTGACTGAGGTGGAGATAAGCGTTGATGAAGATCCATTGGAGATGATGATAAGCTCTCCACGACGTACTGGCACATGGAGAGGGCTCCGCAGCCCAAATAAACAGCATGCCATTTATGAAAACACTCCCAGCCCTTCACAGCAAAAGCCACCGTCGATATACTCGTACCCTGGGTGTCAGCGCTCATCAAATTCATCGCATCACCAACACTCTCGGCCATCTTTAGCACCAAATAATCCTTCCTATCAGCCCTCACATCACACAGACCTCCCATCAAGCTCGCAGCCTTCTCCTCTTCACAGACCCCTTAACTGTCAAACCTCCAACCCTAGTCCTCTCCGTCAAAACAGCCACCCCATTTTCCAGAGCATACTTGGGTCGCCTGAAAGTGGCAGAGAATGTAAGCAGTCCTATGTCCAACAGAGGAGCTCCAATGGCAGGTCTTACCAGGATAGGCTGGGGGACAAGACAGAGAGAGAGGCGGCTGAATGCTTTCAGAACAGCTTCTCCTCCTCGGAGTGTGCCCCTGCCCTGAGAGGTATGCCTGCAAGTCTATCACGAGACAGAGGCTTGTGTTCCCCCACCTCTAAATTCGAAGTCTCCCGCCACCAGAACGATAACTGCTTCCCACCCTCATTAGGCCCCTTAGCTCCTCCCTACACCCAGCCACACATCCCAACACAACAACACACCCATATTGACACCGCGCACCAATCCCAGTCCAGAACCAGCATTCCGTTACAGACACATTTAAGCCCTTTGTCAGCTCTTCATAACCCTAAAGGCCCCAAGGGCTCCAGCCCCTGCAAGTCCAAGTCCCTGGGAGACCTGACGTCTGAGGACATATCATGTAACTTTCAGAGTAAATACCACATCATCAGCCGCAGTTTCATCACTCCCCACATGAAGGACCGCGGGCGGGCTGGGACCTTGGGCGGGCTAACCCGCCAGACGCAGTGTGCTGACCCGCTTACATTGCAATTACGCAAGCTAGTAAGCCTAGAAGGGGACGACGGCGCCCGAGATGCACCTCCCCAGCCGAGTCAGCCGCCCGAACCGCCACAGCCTCGACAAACGGTTCCCTCTGAACCGGGGGATATAGATGATTCTCCACCTCTCCTCACCCGCCGCCTGTCCTCTCGCAGCCAAAGCCGCGTGCGTCACATCAATAGCCGGGCCCGAGAGAGGCAGCAGGAGGCTCTGAAGCCTCGGCCTGCCATGGCAATGAATGGCACTACTACCATGGACGGGGTGATGATGAGAAATAAACAAGCCTCACAGAACCCACCAGCTAACCGACACTCTACTGGTTCTTACATAGCAGGTTACCTGAGTCAGCTAGAGGACAGGGGGCTTCCTGAGGGAGCGTGCACATTGCTACGCTATGGGTATGGTGACCACTTTGGGGATCACTACTATACGGATGACTCACTTTCACCTGTGGACACCTGCTCTTCCTCAGAGCCAGAAGTTTACTTTCTGCTCAGACTGTAGCTGTAAACAGCTGGTTATTACCTACAATCAAACTAAAGATTATACGGTGATTCTATAGGAAGTGCAATTACACCACAAGCCAGACAAACAAGATGATAGCTGAAATAATTGTTAGTCTCCCGATTTTTACCTAAAGGTTTCCCTTACGATTGTTGGATCATCAAATATATCGTATGTACAATATAACAGGGCATCCCATAAATGTTATGGTTGAATCTGACAGCATGTACTTCTCACCACACTATTAAATGGTGTGTGTGTATTTTAATCCCATTTCCTGTTCTGGCAGTGTGTTGTCTATGTTCTGCTCAGTACTTTGATCGTTGTTTCCCTCTAAATCTAACCGATACAAATATGAATTTTCAAATTATTGTTCTGTTGTCGCTGTGAAGTAAAGATACTGTCTAAAATTACTATGAAGCAAAAAAGAGAACTTTTAGCAGAAAGGACATTTCTGAGTCTTCGTATCTTTTGAATGTGTAGTATACATAGCAAACAGCCTCTTCTAAAGAATAGGATCGATAAAGGTCTTCTTTAAGTCTTCCTTGTCTTCTAAGTGGTATTTTCTTTGTGTGTTGTGTAAAAACACTGCACATTTTACAAGAATTTTTACGACAGCTTTCAGTTAGGAGCCAATCTGTATATGTACGTTTTTGCATGTTAATTGTGGACATGTCCGGCATGACTATGCACCAATCTATACAATTAGATGTTGGAGTGCCCTCTTACCTTTGCACAGAATAAGTAGTTTCCCTGAATGCAATTAAGGACATAGGCCTGCTTGTATTGGGTGCAATACGGTACATAGACTTGCTTGCTTGGAATTGCTCTCCACTTTGATTTATATAGGATTTGAACTGCTGTTGCATATTTTAAACTTTAAAAGTTTAAATGCTTTTATTTTTATAATTACTTTGATACAGACTGCACAAATTATATCTTGTTGGGACTGGTTACTTTATTTTGTATAACATCATGGAAGAAGGTGCTCAAATATTATGTAAACTGCACCAGGATAGGTGAGGATGGTGTTTTGGACAAGACAAAGCTGCAGTTGTTAAACCTTTTTAGTGTTGATCCCATTTTCTTTTCCTTGTGTATTTGCTTAACGGAAGACTGTGAGCAATTTCCTACCAATGCAATAAAATTACAGTATTTGATTTAAATAAAATTGTATTCATCTCTGGTTTTGTCTAAGGGCGTTTTCGTACCTATAGTTCGTTTGCTCTGGTCCCAATCAGTTGAATAGTTCGTAAACTTGGAGCGTTTCCCCCTTAGTTCGGATTCTTTTCACACAGAGAAATTATCCATGTGCACCAAATGCGTCACCATAAACCACGTGAGAAGCTTCATTTGGAACCATACCGAGACCACCCACTCGCAAGGGTCTCGGTACAGTTTTGATCCGCACCCGAGTACGATTACTGTGTTTACACCTGCCCAACGAATCGCACCTAGGGGAAAAACGAACTAGAGTCCGATAACCGGACTAAAAAAGTGTGAAAACGCCCTAAAAACGCGCCTACTAAAAATTATGAAACAACACATTGTTTGCTTGTCTACTCTGGTAAAGTAGGCTACAGGCCTTCAGCACAGACTAAAACAAAAATAGTCTAGTTTATTGTATGCTATAGAGTGCAAGAATTACGAATCAGAATCATATTTAAAGTATTTTCCAAACATGGATATACAAAAAATTGTAGGCTACACAGTGAAGGTTTGTGCCGATAACCAAATCACGGCCACAATGTTATTTGTCATAACACACTACCTTATGTTCCTTCATGGTGTAGTGTCGTGCTAGTGGCCTAATTATCACAATGATATTAGCCTACTCAACAAAAAATCGGAGATGAGTTATGATTTCATATATGTTTAGTCTTAAATTTGACACTGAGCAGCATGCTATGCAACTAAATGTATCTACATAAACTAAATGTAACTGGGCATAGATGTATTTATTGATGAATTGATGGTTATGTCACTGAGAGTGTATATAATTGAAATCTGAGCAAATGTATACATTTCTTAACGAAATGCATCCTCTGCTTCTGTGAATATTAAGACAGTTAATCAGCATTGTTTCACTGGATAAGAATAACATTTTATTACCTTTTATTTTATTCTTATTCACAAATAAGATAAATTAAAATATATAGAATATAAATTTCACACAATCTATTAAAAAATTATAATATTGCACATTCATTCTATCCTATTCAGTCACAATACCTGACACAATTGCAACAGTCAATTCAATGAAGAAAACATTATTGTGTGGGGGCAGGATAGTCGAGTGGTCTAGGTGTTGGACTCCCAGCCGGAAGGTCATGGGTTCAAGCCCCAGAGTTGGCCTACCTCTAAGCATCCTTGAGCAAGATGCCAAACCCCTACCTGCTCCATGTAGAACAATTTAATTGTAAGTTGCTTTGGATAAAAGCATCTGCCAAATGCTGTAAATTATTGTGTTAATTGTTTTCTGTAGGCCTATATTTAATTTCCTATTCTGAAATTGGTCTATCAATCTGTCCATCTATCTATCCATCTAGCTATCTATCCATCGATACATCTATCAGACATAATTATTGTGAGACCATTGATTTGCCTTATAACGACACTAGAGGGTAGTACTGATTGAAGCTCAGCTGCCCATGTTTGATGTTATATTCTCTAGTCTATTATCCCTATATGAGCAATGGCTTAAAACTTTTTATCAGAATCAGAAAAATCAGTAGACATAACATTTTACCATCCTCATCCTAGTCTTATTGGAGAAACAACCCTCGGAGGCTTAAATAATCTCGATGACACACACTGGTTGACTTCCGCGTTGATCTTAACACTGTAGACCTGCCCGCTTTCGTGCTGGTAACTGGTAAGATACCGTGAATTTGAAAGTTAAAACAAGAAAAAAACATGATGTGTGGGGTGTTGCACCATGCACCGAGACTGAATACTACTGTACACTGCAAAGTAAAAATGGGTTGGTTATTTTTAAACATTTGTATTGTTCCTAAGCACAACCTGATGATTTTGTTTATCTAGCAATTGCCACAAGAGGGCACTAGTAAACTACATGGCTCATAAGACAATGTGTAGGCTACACTGGAGTGCATCCTTTGCAGCTTGTGGCGTGCTGGTGCTGGTAACGTTAGCGGTAATGATTGACAATATGGCGAATGTGAGGCGGAACAGCATGCAACTTGTAGACCAAATAGTTAGACGTTAGACAAAATTACATATGGGCTTACTGTTCCCACAGGTATCCAAGTTTCAATGTTTATTTGTTAAAAGTACATTACAGAGCAGCAGCAATGAAATGGCAATGAAATGCTTGGTCGTAGTGCGTCATAGACAAGACATGCAGATAGATATGCAGATATGTAAGTTAATGTGCAAGACGTATAGGCTAAATGTTTAATACATATATGGAATACGAATAAAATATACAACTCTTGTGAAGTAGTGAATAAAGGTGTCAGTAGTATATTAGCTAGCTATTCAAGAGCCTGTTGGCTAGCAGGATATAACTGTCCCTGAACCTGCTGTTTTTTGTCCCTAAACTCGGGTACCGTTTGCCAGACAGACAGTAGCAGGGTATTGTAGGGTTGTGTTTATGACTGGGCTGGTTGTGGTCCATGATGATCTTATGGGCCTTCTTCCATGCAGGTCCTGCATGTCTGGCAGTTCAGTCCTGGTGATGCGCTGTGCTGTTTTCCCACATGCTCCACATGTCCTCGGTCCCCAGTCACTGAAGATCTGTTTACTGTGCATTTGACCATCGCCTGCCTCCTTTACTCTGCTTTGCCCCAACCCAAAATAAACTATTGCTTTTGACCTGCCTCGTCCTGCATTTGAGTTCCTAACCTTGGGCCTGACACATTGTATGCGCTGGGTGAGCAAGGTTCTTAAAATAAATGGTGGCCATTTTGACAAGCCATATCCAGTTCTTTTAATACATCCACGGGGACACTTCACTCTCCCTCTGCAGTTTGGTTTGACTTTTGTATGAAACAGTGCCTCATAGAGTTTTGGATGCAGGAAAAACGGGGCTGCTTATTTGACTGCACTGCACGCAATACCAAATTGTAGCTTCAGACTATAACTACGTTAGGATGAGAGAACACAAAATATGTTGGAAAACATAATTTTTACTGTGGCAGAATGGACCATGAACAGTAAAACAATTTTGGACATTGGTATGGGAAACATTTTTATATAGGTCCTAGGGTGACAGGAAATTAGGCGAGTGCTAACAGAACTACTTGAGATGGATCTGGTGAAGAAAAAGTTAGCAATATTATCTGACATGGCGGATTTTCACTGCTTTTTTAACGTTAATGTTTTAAAACATAAACCATTGTGTGATGGTGAATCCCGACAGCCACAGGTGTGCCTTCCCTCACCTCTATTACTGCTAATTTTCTAAGCAATTACATCTTGGTGCACGAGTGGAAACAGGAGACAGAGTGATGCTGGACGTGAATGGTTATTGTTTTTTCAATAAGTTGCTACCACACAATATCTTAATATACAACAGCAATGTTATTCTGTTAACCAAGCTGTGAAAGTCTGGAAGATCCATAGGTCTAAGGTTTGTGAATAATGCAGGTTAAACATTGAAAAGTGTAATCATCTAATATATTCTATGCTTATTTTCTTGTTTTCTATGCATAATATGTCTTTTAATTATTCATTTGTATTGTGGAATTAAACTTAATCAGTTGAGAGAGTACTAGGTTGTGTTAGGGCAAAGCACCCAATTATTCCCAATTATAAGTCTAAATATTTTCTTAATAACTTAATGTCATATTTTACCAAGGATATTAAGAATAAAAAGGTTATATCTCTTATTCTTTTATTTATTTACATATAATATAAATGCATGTCTAATGTTGACCTGGCTATCAATTGTCTTTTTTCTTCTTCTTTCCTATCTGGCCATCAGGTGTTTCTTAGTGTTTCTCTCAGGCCTCAGAAGGATGATGAAGCACTTGGGGGCAAAGATGCAGAGCAGCAGGCCATAGCTAGAGGCAAGGATGGCAAAAATCTCCACAGCAACAGTATATTTCCCTGGAGAGCTGATGTAGGAAGGGACAAAGGCCACCCAGACAGCACAGAAGATTAGCATGCTAAAGGTGATGAGCTTGGC
>JAODLI010002364.1:0-10580 GCA_027575585.1 Percopsis omiscomaycus
TTTTAAAAAGCGACCCCCCCCCCCCCACACACACACACACACACACACACACACAAGCACACACACACACCTCCTTCCTCCATGAACGGATCCCTCGTTCATTTATCTGCCCCTTCCTGAGGTATTGCGTTACATACCGACCAATAGCCTTATTAGTCATGGATCAGCGAACATGTGGTGGATGTATTCACAATTCTATGTTCCTCTCCATCGTCTAGCTACAAATGCTGTGATTGGATTACTGACCTCGGCACAGATGTTTGCATGAGTCTTCACTTTAATGCAGGTGTACAGTGTACGTCTGAGCTTATAGAGCCTTTGACATGAGCAGCATTTCTTTTAGGGTTTATTAAATCAAGGTTTGCTACATTGGCAGGCGTACCACTTATTGTCCAATTGAAAAGCGATTGCATTAACGCTGCAATGCACTACTTTTTCTTTACAATAGCATGCTGCTATTGATCATTCTCACACGTTCTGCCCTCCATTTGTCTCCTTCTCAAGCAGCAAGGTGCAAAATTTGGAAAAACAAAAATGACACCGCATATAGTGTTGTGCGTGTAAAGCTACTAGTAGTGTTCCAATACATCAATCATAAATCAAAGAGGAATTGCAGCCTTTTTTCTCACAAACCAGATCTATAGAGGACCTGAACAATCACAGTATATGAAATGTGCATTCTGATGTGTATGTTCTGCTTTCTCTGATGTTTTCCAGGCTCGACCTGGCCCAGACACTCGGTCTCACACAGCTTCAGGTTAAGACATGGTACCAGAACAGACGTATGAAATGGAAGAAAATGGTAAGAGATAGTGCAGTTGTAACAGAGATGGGTAGAAGGGATGTTGAAACACATTAGAGGACTTCTGTTTGGATTTTAATTGGTTTGCTGGCGGCGTGGATGTCAAACATGTCAAACACGTTGCTCACACCCATAGTAACTTGACAAATGCCAGAGACATTTGGGGAGAAATGATCTTGCAAGCTAACGCAGGCCGTGCAGTGAAGCACCATTTTGTTTACAGAAACCTGCCAAGGTGACACTTCACACTGCTCTTTACTCTTCCTTGTTGCTTGTTTGTAATCCAGGAATTAAGGTTTAGTTTTACCTTTGGACTCAGAGCAAGTCACTCTGGATGTCGGTTCCCTGTATCAAATGCAAGCATGAAATGAAGCGAGGCAGCGTAGGGAGGAATGAGCTGTGGGGTTGGAGGAAGGGAGGAGGGTGAGGGAAAGGTGGTGGGGGGACTGATGATGACAGCGATGAGAAGAAAAGCTCGTGTAGTTAGGTCAACAACTCAGTGAACAAAACAAAAAAAAAAAGAGCTCAAATCGTTAACTGGGAAGATAAATGAGTGGAGCCGGAGTAGCCAGCAGCAATACGTCTTCCCTTAATTACTATAATAACCAACGTTGCCTTTGACCGCCGCTGCCATTTGTCACTGCACCAGTCCCCTGACATCGTGTGTGTTTGCCTGTGGCTCCAGGTGCTGAAAGGGGGTCACGAGGCACCCACCAAGCCCAAAGGGAGACCCAAGAAGAACTCAATCCCCACCACGGAGGAGATCGAGGCCGAGGAGCGGAGGCTGAGGCTGGAGGATGAGGAGGAAAGGATGAGGAGGGCGGCGGAGGAAGGAGCGCTCTCCTACGGAGCAGAAGCGTCTCAGTCCGAACCCCAGGATCTCAGCGTGGTCCCCCCTGTCTCCGCAGATGCCCACCGCCCTGCTGCGCCCATGGAGGGCGCTCAGTGGGACCCGCCAGAGACCGCTTCAGCAAGCTAAGCCAGCGCAAAACAAGCAAAGACTTAAAGAGAACGGGTGCCTCAGGATCACTGTAAAATACCTGTTTGGTGATGTTCAAGCTCGACATAATATAGTATGTTGTTATAGCATTTTTCAGTAAATTGGACAGAGCTAATGGTTTCACTAGTAATAATTTGATCTGGAATTTATATTTGAAGATAGAGGCAAAGATTATGGGAATCAAAGGAATACAAGGAGGCCATAAGCTGAGCTCAGTACTCATAACAAAGTAGTACAGCTAATATTTATTTTGTCACAACCAGAAGAGAATCAGGGAGAACACATTTTTACACCTCTCCGACCCTGAAAGTCCTGCCTCACATAATGTGTGTGCCAAAATACCTGCCTTACTTTATCTGTATGTATGTATATAACTCAACTCTCTACCAAAAAACACTATTACACGGTGCAGTGCCTTGTTTGTCTCAGAGGAACGCTTTGAAAGTGTTGATAACTGATAAATGCAAGTATATTTTTACAGTATTTCACGTTTTTGTATTTCTCATTTGTTTGTATGTTCAGTAGTTTTCATTCAGCAATTGCCTTTCACCTCAAAAGTCAAATAAACCTAAACTCTGCTTAACATAAGCTGTGTCCTAGAGAAATGTATGGTCATTATTGTAAATGTGTAAAATATTTTCAGTGGCTGTTGAAGCGACAATTAAGAGTTAGTGCGTATTGTCACAGTAGTCACCATGTTTTTTTTTTCAGTGGGTGGGGAGGGTGTGTTGTGAATGGGAGGGTGTGCTATTGAATTTAGAATGACTGCCACGAGCTAAAACTCTCAAGCTGTCAAGCTGCTCTCAGAGGGAATAAATCTTAGCATGTGCCAAAGACACACGGAAAATGATGAACATTTAAAATCTTTTCTAGTCTTCAGCCCCGGGGCCTTGCATAAGTAACCCATACTGATATCATAGGCTTTCATTCACATTAAACTGTCTGTCACTTGCAGCCTCAGTTGTTTCCTTTTAGAGATTTGTAATTCAAAAAAGTTTTGCCTTTGGAATTAGACAGATCTATTCACATTTATTGTTGAATGTAAATAATGTTTGTTTGCTGTTTTTTGTTTTGCATAAAGCGGTTTTCACTATATGTGTGTGTTTTATGTATTTAAATGCACTCAATAAAATGACAATCATTTTCTTTCCAACTGTTATTATGGGAATGATTAATGTATTTTTTAAGTGGAATGTTCTACTTAGATGTTGGCGTGCAATATGTAACTTGTTGAAACGTTCACCATGCATCAGATCTGCAGATACAATTCCTTATATAACATTTGGCAAAATATAAATATACTGTACGTGTAATCGCAGCATCAGGCTTGGTACCCATGGCAATGCTGCTAAAATAAACCAATAATAGAAATACATTTTTTCTAATTTCAATTGACATTGAACAAAACATGTTTAAATCAAATACAAATACATCAGCACTGGCCCGAGACGGTTAAGGTTATATTGCAGGGGAAGCCTTTTTAAGATGTATTAGCATTTTGAAAAGTTTGCCATAAATCACAACCCAAGAGAGAAAAGCATTTAAGCTCCACATGTTGTGACATTCATCATCTTTATCTATACAGCAAACAAGATGGCCTTTAGTGCACCTAAAGACTTTTCTATGACCCTAAGTGACTGAGTAACAGTCTTAAGTGTATTTGTAGTGCCTGATACCGGACACGGATGATTTCTAAAACAAACAGGGCAGGATAACGCTGAGTGAGGTGCTCTGTGCTCTAACGCCTTGTGCAAACATTCTAGGCATGCTTTGTATGTGCGTGCCTTCAAAAGAAGAAGCCCCTTTTTCTGTTGGTAGAAGTGTAGCTGATCCTTATTAAGCGTCAGTTTTCAGTCACCAAGCAAAAAAAATCCTGTTCCTTTTTATTCCTGACAAAAGGTCAACATGGAATTAGGTGGTTTGCTTTTCTAAAGAATATCCCAGAGCACCATGATATGGTGGTATTCTTGTCTTTGCTACATTGACACATTACCTTATGTGCCATACAGATGCAGCTATTATTCATGAGGTTGTAGCTCGCCTATAGGGTGCGCTACATTCACAACCAAAAAGACATAAAGTTAATGTGTTTATTATTATTACCTTTATAATTTATTAGCGATTTAAGTGATCTCTCAGTAAAATATATAATATAAATAGGAATATAAATGATAATAAGAATAAACAGTAATTCAGAAATCACCAAGTGGAGGAATTTAAGTTATGTAAGCCTAGCTACAACAACAAAAATGAAACTGATCTGCACATGAAGAACGTTCAGCAGTTTGCATTTGATATGAAATGCATGTGACGACGGCTTGTTGCTTTTCCACCCTTCTCACGTTTATGATTTGGATTCATTCTTCAATTGAAGACACTAGGAGGACTTTTGCGGAAGCGATAGTGTTTCCCGCAAAGAGTTACCTCCACTCCAGAAAGTGTGTTTTCCATATAGTAGTTGATTTAGAGATGT
This sequence comes from Percopsis omiscomaycus, assembly GCA_027575585.1. Taxonomy (NCBI): domain Eukaryota; kingdom Metazoa; phylum Chordata; class Actinopteri; order Percopsiformes; family Percopsidae; genus Percopsis; species Percopsis omiscomaycus. The sequence goes on from JAODLI010002364.1 coordinate 4,276, forward strand.
ACCGTACGGAGTACATTTAGTCGAAACATCAGCTGTTTTGTAAGATGTGGGCTACAGCATGGAGGTAACATAACAATATTTTTCTGTCTCTATGTGGTAAATTGATTAGTATCAATTTGCAGCCCGGTGGTGAGAATTTGGAATTGTTACAATAAAACTACCAACTTTATGTTAGATACATAGATCACAAAAGCATGTACACTGATTGGAAAGTATCAGAACACATTGTGCCTTTAATGTGACCTTATTTATGTGACCTTATTAATGTTAAATTGCTATTATTCAGTAAACCCTTGACCAAACCACATACCTTTATTTTCAGGAGTGGTTTTCTCTTCTGGCCTAGGTATCATGTCGTTGACAGTACTGAATATATTAATATTTTGAAAGTTAAATAAAAACACAGTTTTAATTAGAGTATGCCTTTAATATCTGTTTATGATTACACTAGAATGAAAATAATAATTTAATATAAATTCATGGGTTCTTGGCTACCTAAGCTACAAGCTAAGGCAAACAATGCAGTAGCAGTAGTTAATACCAATGCTTTATTTATGACCCTTTCATAGTCTACATGTGTGTTCAAATTATGAAGAGTGATTACTCGCATTATTTCTCTGCATTCTGTCTGGATATAGCCATTGCGATCAAAACATGAAGACTATGAGGATTTATTCGGTTGACTGACTTCATATACTGTAGTCATTCACAAGGCACACATTTAAAGTCTGATTATGGTGAATTTTTCTGCACGACTTGCCAGGCTACGTATAATGAGCAGTGAGTCAACCTAGCCACCTGGTTAAAGGAGGGCAAGAAACAAAACAAAGGCTGGAGCAGGTACAGTGTATCGGCTTTAATTGCAGAAAACGAAGGCAAACATTTCCATATAAAAAGATCCTTGTGAAAACAGATTGCACTGGTAGGCAAGCCTGTTGACACTAAGGTGACTGCAGTGTACATGTCTGCACAAGCTAGTCAGCTCCTCTGGGCTAATTGTTGTCTGGCAAGGTAAGGAAGGCTTCCAGAAACAGCCCTGCGGTAAGACACTGGCGGCCTAATTGGGGAGCCTGTAATTTTCTTCCAGGTCCAAGTTCAGATGCCGGTCACAGGAATGGATTGGTGTCAACCTTTCAAAACGCAAGGCAGCCAACCCCTGCCCCCCACCCACAGAGACATTCATTGCGCACCTTCGCCTGTCAGCTTAGCTCACACATGAGCAATTAGTAAGAACTGATTTCAGAGGTGGGGGCTGCAACTCACCATGTCTCGCTGCCACTCTCTGTTGTGACAGAGGAAGTCATTTTCAAATGTCAAGTACAGGTGCCACAGCACTGCTTAGCAAAGTCAACAAAGGTGGACGGTCCACACAATGCTCACTTTTGTCCTCCCACACAGTGGAAGACGAGCTGTCATCACAAGGAATGGAAACATCCCCATTCATAAAGTACATGCAGACATACTGTGCAAGACGTGTGGTAAACCTTATCTTAATAATATCTTATCTTATCTTATCTTTTCTTATCTTATCTATTTCTTCAACAGCTTCTTCGGGTTATTGCTGGCATTGAGTCTTCACTGAGTGCGTCCAAGTTCAGTTATAAATGCTAACAGCTCACAGAAACTTTGATCGGGTGCCAGGACCTAATGAATTTGATCATTCTAGTATCACTTTCTGTCATTTCATCTATCTTTTTTATCTTTTGATCAGCGCTCTCTAAACACACATGATTGGGTAGCTCACGGGTCTGACAAATGTCCACCATTGACGTATATAGCTCTTTTGGCCTTCTACAATGAGTGGGTCAATTACAGCGCTGTCATATTTTGCTAGCTTGTCATCTGCTCAGCAAGGCTCTGAGACAACACATTGCCTTCCACCCCCAAGTATGTGTGTGTGCCTGTGTCCACGTGTGTGTGTGTGTGTGTGTGTACACGCTTTTATTTGCCACAGAGATATTAAAGGGTTTGTTATGGCAGTGTTGATCGCTGGCTCAGGGGTATACTGTATATGTCCGCCGGCTGAGGAGATAGGTGGTAATAGACCTGTCAGCTTCAGCAAGGAGCTACCATCTGCTCACTCCCACTCAAAGCAAATATAAAAGCAAACCTTCCTAGGCTACCTATGCTATCTTACTGCGAGACCAAACTCCTTTATTAGGATTCTAGGCTCTGCATAGTTTTATCCCTGAAAAGTCTCAGGATAAATTACCTGGTAGACCGACATTCGCGCCAACGCCACGCCAAACTACTGTACACTTCTCTGATACCTGTAAGGAAACATTCAGCCGTAAATAATTTTATATCATCTAAACAAATAGGCTCTGTCAGATGAGGTAACACGTATTTATAGGAAAGAAATGTGTTGAAGTGGGACACTGGCATGGCTCGTGGGTGGTGAGTACAGTCAGAGCCTCTCTGTGCGATCATAACTCATTCTCAGGCACAGCTGAGCAGATGGGAGTCATCCATACAAAATCCAGCAAAGCCTGCAGATCTTTTTTTTCTTCTACCGTGACCTGGTCTGGCCTTTGCAATGTGTTTTCTCATTGGCTGTAGCAGACAAGGGATTTTATGGTGGTCTCACTCACTTATTTTTTACAGTTACAAATCATGCTTTCTCAAAAGGAAGCTAGCGATGTGGGCTTTCATGGGTGATTATTTGCCTTCAGCAATAATGGCTTGACCTTTTTTTTTTATCTTATCAGCTTACTGTACATTGACAGATGCCATGCAGATAAACCTTCCGCGTACTGATAGAAGGTACTTGGTAAAAACCTGCACTAACTCTGTTCTAAAAAAGTACCTTACTTTTTGTTAAATTCTTTATTTTATTTTATTTTTATTTCTTTAACATTCCATATTTCAAGACAAAAACTATAAAAGTGAAGTATTTATTTTCCACCTTTGACAGTGCACAGCACGCAGAACTCGTACTTAAATTCCCTTCCTTAACATAGTCCCCACTCATTCCCTGTTTTTCTGCCAGACTTTCACTCAGGGTTTCCTCTAATGGTAAAGAACAACCCCTAAAGCACTTAATTTGGGCTACACGAAAAACTGAGCTCAATAGGCTTGTAATCCACATTTTACACCAAGACTTGAGTCTATAAAGGAAGCCACGTTTAAAGCCAAGGAAATGTCCAGGGGAGAAGGGAAAAAGTGCAATACCGCCGACTGTGTAATGCAGGATCAACTGAGTGGCAGGATGGCTGCTCTATTACGTATTTGTTGAAAGCCATTTCATAGGTCCTGCATACAACAGAAAGGAAGGAAACCAGTTCGAAAAAGAGAACACTTTTTTGTGAACGGTATGTGCATGGATGCATTTATTCATATGTGTTTTTATGTTAATGAGCGTTTCTGTAATCTTTCTCCCACCATAAGAATGATTTGTTGGTTAACTTATCCTGGTTATATATATATTTTTCTAATTGTGAAGTTTAATAAATATGCCATTCAATTTGAGCTGAACTTAAGAGTCAAGGCAATAAGATACCTTACAGGTATGTATCATTGCACATTTAAAACATACTTTTTTGGACAGGATAGTTCCATACGATGTGTAAACATGCATACATGAGCCGAATGAGGTTTTTGCTTCGATTGTAAAATACCTTGTATGAGAAGACCCTTGGTGAAACTTCGTGTTTGTATTCTAATTCCAAACAGGTGATTGGATGACACACATGCACATGACCCCTTTGAGTCCCCATGTACTGTATGTGAGTGTAGTTCAAGGACCCTATTTTTCATCATACCTCCTAGTATCCGGGTATACCACACGGCCCCCCTTTAACAAAGTTTGACTCCAAATCATGTTTTACAGTGCAATAACATTCAGGTGACTCTATTTACATCCAGTCACTATTTGATGTACCAGTGTTTGCTTTTTTCTGACAGCGTAAAGAAAACTTCCCTCACAACCCGTTTCCTGCCTTTCCAAGTGTTCAATGTGACTATGCCTCTTTTGACACAAATCCATAGTGGCTGTAGGACAATTTCCTGTGCTGACAGGATAGACTTTTCTTTCTGCAAGGGGTGTAAAAGAATGTGTGTATAGAGGGATGTAATGTCAGTTTTACTGCATTGTGGTGGGCACATACAGAGACCAGGAGAGCAATGTGTCCCACCTTGCACTATTTCCATCCACTGGGACAGGAAAGTGAGAGAGAGAGATATAGAGAGACAGAGAGAGAGAGAGAGAGAGAGAGAGAGAAAATGTAAATTAATAGTGATTGGCAAACTGTGAGGTGCTTCTATTTTCTCAATGGGTTTAGCTGCTTGTCTGTCAACTGCTCTGACATGAGGAGCATGTCAGTGTGTGTGAGTGTGTGCCTTGGCTGGTTTCAGGGAGCAGTCAGGGGTCAGGCATGAGTTACAGGGTTGGAGCTAACAGAATCCTTGACATCTCCTGACAAACGTTCCCCAGTGTTCATGTGTGGCGCTAGCATAGACAGCAATGCATCTGTGGGGTTGGGTCACATTTGAATTTAAATATTTATCACACTTATTTTGTCATAGGCCTACAAATATTATCACTGTCACTCACATGAGGAGCAGGGTAAATAAAAATTAAAAAATCAAAGAGGTAGTACAACCAAGTTAGACTTGTTTGAGCTGCGACCACTAACAATAAAGAGGTATTTTGTAGTTAGCTATAGATACTTCTTTATAGATATACCTTGTATAAGCTAGCAAGGAGCTAAACCAAAGCAAAATTCTAAGAAATATATAGGTCTACTGTAAAACTATTGTAGAATAAGTTAATTTTGAAATCATCTAACAATTACCCCAAATACACACGTCACAGCTGGTTTAATGAATGTAATGTAACTTTTAAGACTCATTCACAGTGAGCCACTGAAACTACTGTGGGTCAACCACACACAGAAGCAGATGTACGAACAGCAAAATTGTAACAAACGGGAGATGCTGCCCCTTCTCGGTCGAGCTCGCCGGCGTACTAAGCCACCGGCCGTCGGCCGTTCACTTCCCCAACGCACCCTACCTCTTTACACACCTGTTACCAATCCCCTCATCTACCCTCCTTAAGCGGCTATATAAGCGGGAGGGTGGATGAGGGGAGTTGTCGGTTATAGTTTAAGCTGCCATGTTAATGCCTCTGTGCATGTTTCCAGTGTTTTTTCGAACCATTCTATTAAATTTATACGCTTTGAGCGTTAACCGCTGTTCGGTGTCTTCATCTCTCCTTCGGCCTCTGCACCTGCACTCAATCCTCGCCCCTCGTCACAAAAATCCAGCAGTGACAAATTTTTATATTATGTCTCTGAAAGCTGTGGATGCATATTTATGCCTGATTACCACATATGACACCTGTGAATAACAAATCACAGAGAGTGACTGTCAAGATTTGCTCATTCTCGTGGTAGGCCTACAGTTTAATGTTATGCCATGTTCGACTGTACTTGTGATTACTACAATTACCTGCCTCATATATTTTTAGGGGGCCCTTGACTCATGAGGTGGATGTTGTGGCACCATCAGCAAAATTACAAGCTCTATGTTGTTTTAATAAGTCCCGTGGCAGAAGTAATTCAAACTAACATGTTCCACTTTCTGACAAAAGGCAGAGTGAGAAGAAAAAGGAAAAAAAGGAAAAAAAAAACATTAAAAATACAGTTTTGTTTTACAAGATTCTTTTTAAACTAAAAAGTTATTGCACGTTTTATTAAAGTGCAGCTGCAGCGACTTGGCTATTAGGAAAATTTAAGGCATACCTCCAAGGAAAAAACTACATCAACCCGCTCTGAACAGCATCAGCGAATAAAGGATTCAAATACCATTTGGGACTAATTTTTCTGAAATCAAGTGATAACAATAACTGTAAAAGTAGCATACAAAATAAAACATAATTCAGTAATATGAGTAGGGGCGGGGGGGGGGGGTTGCATTTCAACACATGTATGGATTGTTCGCTCCTTGACAAAACCTCCATTGAACCCAGCATGAGTCAGTTGTCCTCGAGGACCTGTCATAACCCTCAGAAAGCACAGCTCCATGAAGAGCACGGCCTGCTAGCGCTCCAGAGGTTCATCCCTCTCCACCTGTTGTGGAGCTGGTTGCTATAAACAATTGAGATATTTCAATTGACTATGCAATACTGTAATGTTTCCTTCAAGATGTTATCTGCCGGCATCTGGCACGGTGCCCTCTGCTCGGCGTGTAAGCACAGACTCCAACGCACACACACACACACACACACACACACACACACACACACAAACACACACACACACACACACAATTGTAGTGGCGGGGAGGTAGAGAGGGTGGAGACGGAG
>JAODLI010002365.1:0-10578 GCA_027575585.1 Percopsis omiscomaycus
AGCAGGTAGGGGTTAGGCATCTTGCTCAAGGATGCTTACAGGTAGGCCAACTCTGGGGCTTGAACCCATGACCTTCCAGCTGTGAGTCCAACACCTAGACCACTAGAGTATAAAAACTACTTTAAGAGCATAAATGATTATAATTTTGATATCGATTGCCATCTTGATTAGCCAATAGGTCCTAATTGACTAGTGAGAGTATTTAAAACTCTTCTTTCTGACCTGCAGATACAGGGCAGGAACCATATTTACTGTAAACTTGACAAAAACTTGACTTGTTTTTCAAGCCTTTCTTATAGAATTTCCACAAAAGTTGCCTTCCACCACTCCCGCCTTGTGAATGAATGGTTTGCAGCACACCCCCACATGATGATACAATTTCTCCCTGCATACTCTCTTTTTTGAAACCAATTGAGGACTCCTCTGCTTGAAGATGGAAGGTGTATGATCACCACCAATATGAGCAGATGTCCCTCCTGGAGGCAATGAATGCTGGTTGCCTAGCAATAGGTGCAGAGGACTGCCAGGGATGGATACGCTATTCAAGGAGGTGTTTCCCTCAGTGCCTTGCAACGGAAAACATCCAATTTGATGTTGATGAAAACCTGTGGCATAATCATCAGGAACAACTGGCCTAAATGGGAAGTTCTGTAAAGGGGTTTTACGTGGGATGACCCGAAAGCAGACAGAGAGGTGATAGTAATAATTTAACCATATACAAACGTTGAGCCCAGTCCGTGCTTTGAAGTGCTGAATCAAGAAACATTTAATAGACAAAACAATGCAATGCAATAATTACGATGTGGCCACAAAGGAGCACTACGTTAGCTTCGCATTGAATAATGCTCCACGACATGTATTACTGATAAACAAGTATTGCTCTGGCTTATAAAGCTCTGAGATTCAAAATGGACGCTCACAGGTATCTGATCATCCATTGGTCGGAGGTGTGGCTGCTAGGGCTTATTGGAAAAAACACTAGGGCTTATGGGAAAACACAATAAGACAATTGAATTAGCAGGCTAGAAAGGTTGGCTGGCTACACTATTAACAAATGTTAATTTAAACTGAATGAACAGCAGACACACCAAAATGTTGAGTGGGGGTTGTGCCTATGCTAGGACAAGGAAAACAGACAGACAATAGATGCAGTAAGTCCAGGTGACAAAATCACATATATGTTCACATATATGTTCATATATGTTCACATATAATCACATATGGTGTTCAGGATCTTTAATAACTGAACAGGGGACAAAACAGGAGCAGTCTAAGCTCAAACAAAAGGCAAAAAGGCCAGGGAGAAAACAAAACAGGAAAGTCCAAAAACAAAACTTACTCAAGGCGAGGTGCAGCAAGGCAACAGGAGACAACAAGGTACTAACACAGACGAACCAACACTGAGACACGGGAAGACAGAGACTAAGTACACAGGAGGGAACAAGACACAGGTGAGGGCGGTGAAGGCACAACGAGGGGAAGGACCAAAAAAGGAGACAAGGCAGAGCAAGGGCGGGACCAGGGAGAACACAGGGAACAGGCTTAGAGGAAAACAAGAGACAAAGACCAGGGAACAGGCAGGGTCGTGACAAGTTCTGAGTATTTCAACTCTTATTATTTGGATATTTCCACCCATAAGATTATTTTGGTTGCATTTTTACAGTATTCAGCCTTTCTGAGTTTGAAAAGTATGGGAAAAAATAGTGACGTTTATGGGGAGTCGCAGTGATTCTTATGTTTATATTTTTTTTACATGTCGAATAAATTATTTATTATTATTATTCTGCATAGTTTGAAGACAAACATTTAGAAATCTTTATCACGGATATATATATATATTTGAATCAGGAAGGGGGTGGGGGGGTCAAATGGGGGGTCAAGGCGTTTTTTGAGAGGGTCTTGAGACCCCCCCAAGACCCCCCCTGGCGCCGCCGGTGGGCATAGCTATAATGCATTTCACAATGCAGCAGACTCTAAATATAGCCTATGACAATTAGTGGGCTTACAGGCTTAACTTCACTAATGATTAATAAGCCATACCTCTTGGGGAGTCCTTTTTTCAGTAGAGACCGCATAAATTGCATCTGTGATTTTGGTCCACGTTTTCACTTTCTGTGAACCTTTAATGCCTCTTTTGGCATTAAATTTATTTGGTATTTCGGCCAAATAAAACCATTTTGTTGTCTGCAACCTGTGACACGAGAACTTCCAATTCTGCCTCGGTGAAATTCATTTTTTCTTTCGTTTCATCTTTAATCAGATTAATTTTATATGACTTCAGTCTATATTGTATGCTGAATTATTGGCGTGTTATATGTAAATAAGGACAGTTGCCGTGAGTTCTCGCTTCCACAACTTTATCGAATTTATCATTCTGCGATTAGGCTACATCAACACTCATTGCGACCAGGTGTGACAGTTTCCTGAATCGCACGTTTAAATTATCTTAAATCTCATCCCACGCATGAATCTGAGATCTTTTCATGGTTTCATGAAGGTTTCGTGAATGACGCTTGTTTTAGAGCATTCACTGGAGGGAACCACTATGCAAGGCAGGACTGAGTGGGAGAAAAAGTAAGAAAATCATACTGTAGGCTAATTCCTCTCTTAAGCCTCTTCAGCAAGTTGTAGGTTCGAGCTTACCATACTGGAGATCTAGGTTAGCTTGCACGATGTAGACAAAAATGGGACGCAATATACACTTAGATACATAATGGAATGAGATTTAGACTAAATCTCATTCCATTAATTGAATTCAGTGGACCATTTTATTTAATTCCAGAGAGTGAGAGATTTTGTCACCTTTTGCTTTAATGGGCTTCTATACAGTTAATCACATTTACAAGAATTATCTTTTTTATCTTTCACTTTCTGGAATTAAATAGTCGAACAATTAAATTAAAGTTTTATGATAAATATTCCTAGGTAGAATTCGCTTATATCATTCAGAAATACTGCGCATATACAGTAATGCTGAAAAGGCACAAGATAAAAAACTCAGACTAGTTATAAGAAAACCTGTTGCATGTTGTACAATCAAGCATTAGTTGCATACAATTATATTAATATTCCCCTATTATAGAATAGAGGAAGTTTTTCCAATTGTGTGGTCAGCTAATAGACCAGAAAGGGCTGGACTAATACATCTGTCTAACATTTAATTTGGCAATAATTCCTGTCTGTAAAAGCATTGTGTAAAACATGCCAGTCAGATTCTGGATTGACTTATTGTTTTACCACTCCCAGTCAGACAGACAGTAAAGTTAGGGCATTTTGAAAAAAGGTGAACACCAACTGAAAAGGTCTGCCTTTAATATTCAATATAATTTGTGAATATGTATGAACACTGAATATGAATACAAAAATCTTTGTTTTCTTCATAGCAGTTATCCCAAGGTCTATATTTTAAAATTGACGATCCCTGATATCACGTTGCAATTATATATTTACTCATCATTTTAAATCGGTACTAAAAAGGTGTCTTAGTTTCTCTCTTTGAAAATATACCTGAATCAATCAGACACAATTAAAAGTCTAGGACAAAGCTACATTACCAATTTTCAAAGGTTCTGTTAAATACATTATTTATGTGGGAGAATAGAATATAGATATTGTTCTTAAAGAAAAAGCTAAATATATTACTATTGTACACTTAGTTGATCCCGTACGACCCATTTCACAGAAAAAATTGTATCAAAAGATTTTGACAGAACGAGAAAATATTAAAAGCAATTAACATCATTGATAAAATACTGTATAAGAATAAGAAGAAACTGAATGGTATACAGTAGGTCATTACAATATAATTCATAACATGTCGTGGTTACATGGCTTCTTTGAAACTTAGGAGTGATATTAGGAGACATATTGCGAGCAGAAGAGTAGGACCTTCATGTGTGAACCCAACACTTCCACCTGGGCTAACACTGTCTGTCATTGGGGAAGAGAAGATTGGGACATGTCAGCAATGATATCTTATGTTGAGTGTATTTTGTATTTGTCACGCTACTATTCGGACCTGTGGTCAGAGTTGCAGACCTCACATTGATCCAGAACACCGTGCGATCCTGGGCTACAGCGGCTCTGAAAACAAAAGAGAACCAGATGTGTAAAAACAGAAGAATATAAATAGGCTATATACTGTATATTAAAAGGTACACTCCTCAGTTTGTGACAGGAGGACCCTTGTGGCTGAAACCAGTGTTACAAAAACATTGTTTTGTTTTGAGATGGAGAGGGCACATCCCTTGCTCACACCTCAGTGCTGAGGTTTGCATTCCTCTCTACTCCTCCCCGTACCACACTTACAGGCTCACATTGTCTCTACTCTTACCCCATACAGTCATGGGTACAGTTGTGTTTGAAATGTGCCGGAGAGGAGATTTAGGGAGTACTATAACACAATTAATGAGTCGCACATTTGTACCTTTTAAGAAATATTGTTAAATGTAAAATTCTTACATGAAGTACACTGCACTTGTAGTTTGGGGAGGTACCCAGGTGTACGAAGTACTGTTGTCCTTTGGGTTGATATTAGAATGTGTTATGGCTCCATTTGGATTTCCTGTACACTGTTAACATAAAATCGTTTATGTTTATTTATTTATTTAACTAGTACATTGCAATACATCAATAATGTCGAGGTTTTTGAGCCAGCACTAAAAGCACACCACTAGGGCATTTTTTTCTGTCTATGGCATTCTTCCAATTAAAATGCCTTATTTATCCTATTAAAATTTTATTTCAAGTTTTAAATTTCGACCAGCATGCCTTTTTCAGGGAGTAGCGAACAAAAAACTGCTTGCATTCTATCACAGTTCATTAGCAGAAGAAAAACATTTTATGTTTCTCAAACATTTGAAATCATCTCATGACCCAATAGCAGGCCATGATCCCCACTAAACACCCACCGGAATAAGCTTGGTGTCTGGAGGAGGTAGTTTCCACACTCCCAAAGCGTTGGTGCTAACACCTGTCCGAGCTTGCAGAAACACACCGCTGTATCCCACTCCTGTTATTTTCACTTACAGTGAGAGTAAAAATCGATAGTCATCAGTGGTAAAAGTGACTAGACATAATCCCAAAAGCATTTTCAGAGAGATTTTTAATATGAAAGCTGCTCGAAAACCTTTTATTGGACTAAAATGTCATACTTAATGATACACTTATTATTATTACACTACAGTAACACTTAAATTTACTGTGATCGAAAATGATCCTGATACTGGAAGGTTACAAAGGACAGATCATCCTACTGTATGACAGTCTGGTGACCTAGGACAGACCATCTTATGGCATTCTCATGATCAGTCCAGGAGTTATCAGCCTCAGGTCGGCATAACCACTACAAATATCTGTGGATTTCTTCTCTTCCTCTGAAACATTCTACATCGCATGCTGTATGAGTTTCTCTTTGGCCAAGCTTTAATAAATATATTAAACTAAGACAACAAGGACTCAGAGCTGAATTATATTATCTAACGATTACAATGCAATTACTATTATTAGTGTAATACTTATTATTGCTACACTACGCTACACTACAGCAATTACTGTTATATCCTATTTTTACAGAGAATACTTGAAATTGTAATACAGGGCAATACGAATTCTCATCTCCATCACAGGTCACTTTATGAGTCTCCTTTTATGTTATGTATATTGAACCAGCTATGCTAGTATATGCACTTTATGTATTTATATTTACTGTCTTTATGTTATTTCATGTTGCACCTTGGTCCATGACATTTCATTCAGTTGTATGCAAGGAATTGTAGAAATTAATAACAATGAAGTTGATTTAATCTAATCGCCACACTTTTGTACACGCACCTATGGCAAAATACAAGATAATATAAGCCCTAATAAGGGAATTCTGGACAATTTGACCTGGATCAAATTTTTCCCATCTCTCCCCACAGTGGTCATTTATGACCAAAATTGAATCATGCAATTTAGAGTTCTGGTAAACATATTAAGGTACCAATGGTACTCCTTACCTGTTACAGGCTCGCCGGGCTGAAACATAGTTGTGTTGGTTATTATAGTGTAGGGAGCTGGTGTAGACTGGGGTTTTACCCCATGTACAGGGTCCATATTCTTACAGGAAGAGATCGGGGCGCCAGTGGGATAGCCACAACCCATACACAGTAGCTGAATCATTACCCAACAGCACAATGGCAGCTCCATCAGGGATCACACTGAAGAACTACCACAGTATAAAAATGGTAGGAGAATGAGAAGGAGGTTGATAATAACACAGGGAACTAAGCCAAGTGGTCTCTTTTTGAACATGACTTGGCATGCTGAGTCATCCACCGAATAAATAATAAAATAGGTTGAGGTGTCAAGTTCACACTATAGGAGGCAATTATGGCCTGGTTTACTGCTTTGTTTGTTGGTGGTTGGTTGAGTGAGGCCCTGTCCACACTAGCATGGTTTCATTTGAAAACGCATCTTTATCTCTCTGTTTTGGCCTTCCATCCACACTAATCCTCTGTTTTCAAGCACTGAAGCAGGGGCTGCAGTCATATAGTTTTTCTAGCTTAGGAACCTTCCTAACTGAGTGAAATGACCCGGTAGTATCTAAGTGGTAGGCATGATAAGAGCTGGTCGAATTCTCCAAATGCTAAAGAAAAGTGCCCAATGCTTCCTTTCGTATAATCCTTTATCATAGGGTACACTGGACTTTCCTTTATAAAAGGAAAGAAGATAATGCCGTCCCACAATTCCTTGCGGCAGCAACATTTAAGCACACACTCTGTCTCAGCGAACTGCCAATTTTGTAAGCTTCTTCTGGGAGAAAACTGTCAAAACTGTAAAACTGATGTGCTTGTTCGGTGCACATTTTCCAAGTGCGCAAATATGGCCCCTCTAATAAACCACCATGATACAGTGCATAATTTTTGATCTTCAAACAAGTATAGGGTTTCCATCACTCAACCAAACACACAAAGGATACCATTTTAGTGACAGCTAATAAACACAATAGGGAGCCAAACTTAAGGGAGGGGGTGACTTGAGGGGGGAAAAGTTTGTAGATCATTTGTAAATCGTCCACAATCTATGTGCTAATATGATCTGTTTGAAAAATGTATTGTGTAGGATCATTTTGTTAATCCTGAGAGTTCACTTAAGCATAGAGGATGATGTCACTTGTTACTTCATAGTGAATAATTAACGGTTTAATTATAAATTGTTAATTCTTAAATCAAACTAAACCAAGGAGAGTAACTAAGCAGTAGACAATATTTATTTCAAATACATGTTATTTATGGACATTAAGGGTTGGACGTTATTTATTTCAAATACATATTGTTATGAACGATCATCTTTGGAACTTTGTAGTACAGTGTTATACTTTATGTTAAAAGCAAGATACAAGGACATGAAACACAATTTTCAACATCAGACAACATCATTTTGAATGAATCTTCAAAATTGAACAAAAAAAAGACTCAGACTCCTTCTGGAGTAAAGCCCTTACAAATGATGATGCATGCAAATACACACATTTCACAACTCAACTCAACTCAAAGCCTGAAGTGTATACAGTTCAGTGCATTGTATCAATTTACAGTACCAATTTAGAGTAGGCCATTATTTAAATAACAGGTTTAGGAGTTATGTGATCACTAAAACAACAAACAAACATCCTATGCTTTTGAGAACCTCACCATCCAAAACTAGCAATGATTGAAAAAACATTTTAATAAAAAAAAAAACATACAGCCTATGGCCTGAAAAAAACAAGAATGACCACAACACGAACAGAAATACAACAACCACAATTACAAAAAAAAATTCTAGGGTCCAAACAGACCAAATGCTCTACAAAGCAGTTTATTTCTACTAACTGCTCAAGGTTCATTTTCCTTAGATCACATGGTTCTTCCAGCAATCAAATAAGAATTTACAGTAGAAAATAAGATTAAACTAAAGTCACCCGCTGAAAATGTCCTTCCAAGGTTTTTCAAAGACCCTCGTTATTTAAAATCTTACTTAATTCACATAGCACTTGCGATTTTATATGTCCTTTGGTGAGCTTTGCTCTGTGACCATGAGGATCTGTTTCCAGGGTGATTCATGAACTGATAAAGCTTATAAAAGAGATCTTGCATTTGACATTTTGGCAGGTAAAAGTGGGCTTGGAAACTAACTCAGATTCTGCCACATGTAGGACCACTACAAATATATGCAATTGACTCTTGGCAGCATTAGTCTTGTCAGTATTTGTTTGTTTACAGATTTTAACTGGCAACGTTATTAAAGTTTAGTTTTCTCAACTGCTCCTTGCAGGTCAGTAATGATGTTTTGCTGCTGTTGTAAAGCGTGTTAAAAAACCTTATGCTCCTCTGTCTAGTGTTCAGTTGGAGCAGGTGTTGATGTTTTTGCCGTCGGCGGCGTCCTCCACCAGCGCTAGGTGGTAGTCGGTGGAAAGTGTGAAGTGCGACACGCAGCCAACCAAGCCTCCCATGAACTGTCGGTTTGTGTGCAGTGCTATCTCTTTCATACCGCCTGTCGAGGAACCACACAGAGAGTCACAGGCACAAACACTATTATATTATTATATTGATAGTATGAGCCTGACTTGGTAGGTCAACTTACCAACATATAACGGCCCGTTGATGTTGAGTTGCCTCATTTTGCCAGGCGCTCTGCCAGTCTTGGCTCCGTAGTCGTCCACTGTCAGCTTCCCTGACTGGCCATCCCTGGAAAGATGCCAGTTAGCAGGAACTACAGCGATTGGTCAGTCTGGTTGTCTATTTGACCAATTGAACCCAGCAGAGTAAACACGGTAATGCTCACCTGACAGCTTTCACTCGGTGCCACCTCCCATCACTAAAGGAGCCGTTGACAATTATGCTAGCCAGGCCACTGCCCAGGTTATAACTGCAACAACATAGTAAACACATGGAATCATTTAAGCGGACTTTATAGATGTGATACACAATCGAACATCAATCATTTAAATAGTAGTCACTGTATAATTTCATTTTTGTCCATTGTTTTGTTTATAATCCGTATCTGAGCACTGTATCTGTTGACTCTGCTGCTGTTACAAATACATTTCCCCTCTCTAGTGTTGATCCCTGATACGTAACAGGAGATGTCTATCACAGGCCATCGCCTCACTGACTCATCTGTGTTCGCTGCGGATTCTGTGTTGACAATAAGACCACAGACAATGTCACACCAATCAGAACAGCAATCACTCCCTATCCTCAAGTGTTACATAACTCATCTCTTCAGGAAATGCCCCATGTCACGCTCTACATACAGCTTATCATTTCTACTTATGTCTTACTTCTCTGTCCAGTGTTTCTATATTTCCTGGCAATGTAATGCTTCTTTGGACACTACATGACTATCCTTGGATGAAACAGCTAGGCAGACGTGGGTGGACACAATCTTCCCGTTTCAATAGTCACTTATCTTTTAAGTAACAAACACACACACACACACACACACACACCTGAAGATCAAGGCCCCATCCTGAAGCCCAATAGACAAGAGGTCACTGTTGGGTCTCATTGGACTATCTCCTCGCCACAGCAACAGGCCATCCTTGACTGTGCTTTTAAAACGCATGAAAAGGTTGTTTCTAGCCCCAGACACCCTGACATGGATAAATACAAGGAACACTCAATATTCAACTTATCCAAGAAAACGTACTAATGCTAAACACAACTAACATCTGTTGTAAAAATCTATATTCACCCTTTACCTTCCTTCTAGTCAAACAGATGACAGAAATCAAGACTACACATAATTATGCAAGTATACATAATCACCTATACATAATCACACATGTATCCATACAAAGATGAGCGCTATACATTTTGTTTATACTTAATATAAAGAATATATTTATGTGATATTTAATTATGAAATGATAGTAATAATAGCATAATAGAACCAACCTTTTCAGTATATCTCTGTTGTCGTATGTCAGGTAGCTTCGGCCAATGAACTGTGGAATCTCGATGGCTTCAGTCACAGCTGCTTAGAAAATATTACATTTACTCACTGTCTCCACAAGGGGGCAACATAAGCATTTTCATTTTTTTTACAATTAGTTTGAATTTGTTTGGTTTGTTCCGAGTTTTCAAAGAATTTCTGTAAATTGAAAGCAGACGAAAACTTACTGTTCAGACAATAATTCCCACATTCTGTTCAGCGAAGGCAAAAAAAAACAACAGGGAATGCATGGTTGGGCTTAGACTTGTGCAATAAATACAATGATACAACAATGGGGGAATTCAAGGGCTGAGGTAATAGAACGAACTGCCATCTTGTCATTATGGGTTTGTTTGCTTCTGTCAAACACATTTAAAGGTGCACAAAGAAATATTGACAGAAAGAGAGAATTCTTTCACCTTTCACCCCCCCCCCCCCCCGTATTAAAGTTTTACACACAAAACAGAAGGTCCAACATGGCCAAAATAACAAAGTGGGGGCAGGATAGCCTAGTGGTCTGGGTGTTGGACTCCCAGCCGGAAGGTGGCCTACCTGTAAGCATCCTTGAGCAAGATGCCTAACCCCTACATGCTCCATGTAAAATGTACTAATTGTAAG
>JAODLI010002366.1:0-10578 GCA_027575585.1 Percopsis omiscomaycus
ATATATATAGATAGAGAGAGAGAGAGAGAGACCACTGCAAAAAATTTATTTATATGTTTTATATGTTTAATACTATATATTATTTCACCAAATTATAGTGATATTACTGTAAAAATTACCATACCTAATCTTTATTATTATCTATTGTTCCACGTGTTTATGTTATATTATATGTTGTAGTTTTTGGGTGTCAAAGGTTAAAGCAGGTTGAGAACCACTGATCTAGAAAGTGTTTCACAGCCTGGTGTGTGCCATGGAAGGCAGTCTGGCGGAGGAGAGAGGGGACACATTCAGATGTTATTCTGACCTTTGGAGACTATAGCCTTTCACAGGGGACAGTGACTGAAGGAATTAGCTCTATTTCAATCAGCTGCTCCTATTTTGTTCCCCAGCTGTTTTGTGTGTCGGCGTCTGAATACGTGCAGGATTTCACAAGCTCTAGCACTTTGCACCCTCCCTTCTTTTTGAACCAGGTCAAATTAGTAGTTTAGATGCAGGGTTGGATGCAGTCTTTACAGTATGGTATAAATTGTTGTTTTTATCAGCAAGCTACATTCTAATTATTTTACATTTTAGAATTGTGTCTTTATACATATATTATATGTGACAAACCACATACAATAATATGTTCTCGTTTTACTTTCCTAATTGTATAGACAAATTGACAGACATAATAACCAAAATCATTTTCTTAAAATTAACTTTTATGCTGCATTTTTTTATTACTAGCTCTTGGACATCTTGCTTTAAGATGCTTACAGGTAACCCGGGCACTTTGGGGCTCAAACCCAGGAATGCCTGGCTGTAGTTGACCACTCTATCCTCCTGCTCCAATAACCAGTTATTTAATTTGAACTCTTTTCTTAACATTCTCACACGTGCATGTACAGTTATTAGTGGCAGCTATGAGCAGTCCTGCTAATTGTGTATTTGCTAATGCACAGGGAGCCTTGGTCTCACTGCCAGCGAGCCTGTCCCATTATCATTGCTAATTTCACCATTAGCGTGGGCACAGATGACTGCTGTATTCAAATTGATGCATGGGGCACTTTTCAATATAACAGGGTTCATTCATTCAGCAAATTTTCAGTTGATGTGTGATACATATATGGCATCCTATTGGTTAGCAAGAGGTTTTCCTTCATGTTCCACATTCTCTAGAAAGACAGACCTTGAACACTGTGTGCGTGAGATAACAGCTCGTGTCCGGAGAGATGACATGTACAGGATCTGGCTTTTTGGCCTGCCCAATGAGGGTACAGCAGCCAATATGGCATCTGAGTTTAGTGTTTGGGTCTCATCTGGTGAGGAACCTTGGCACTGGAGGTTCATCCCAGATGGTGTGCTTTGTTCAGCGCCAATGACTGGGACTGCAACAGCGGTGTCACAGAAAGAGCAGGAATCTGCCTTGGGGTAACACCAGGTATTTATGTAATTCATATTTCACAGATTAAACCTATTGACTTATTCCTTAGATTTTGCTTTTTAAATTGTATAATAGTTGATCAGGACCAGGCCCAGTGGTATGAAATTGGTTAAAGACTTAGTGATCCCTTTATAAGTACAACCTAAAATGCTTTCCCGTGTAGATTTAACTTACAAATGTACCTGTTTTCGTCACTATTAAAGTATGTGTCATTTAAATTAAAGCTCACCCGCATAACTATTCATTCTGTTGCATTACTCAGCTCAAAGTAAGTTGGGAAATAATCCTATTATTAATTGATTTGATTTTCACTTAATATTTAATTTGCTAAACTGTCCACTATGTCCTTGCATTTCACACTCTACACACATCTACCTTTGTACACACCACCACGTTTATTTGTGTGATTTGTGACTACATGACTACAAGACATGTTCTTCTATAGAATGTAAGCACTATAAAGCCCCCATTCAAGTAATCCAATTAGTATTTACAATCCAATAAGAGACCTATAGTCACTAGTTTCATTGCATTAGTCATTCCCAAGACTGTTCATTAGCCAACAACAGATTTCCCCCATTGTGTGATGTCTTCTAAGGAAGGAGGTTCTCCTCTAACAATAGCTCCAGCCACTTTAGTGTCTTCTGACAAATACTATCAAAGCACCACCGGGCTGGTATTATAGCCATCCTTGGTGACATTATAGCAAAGAAATCCTTCCGGTCTAAATTATAAATGCATCAAAGGAACTAAACCAAATTAGAGGGATGGGAGAGTTAAAACTACTAGAAAATACCAAAACAGTGCAAGTAATTATAATGTAGGATGGTCCGAATGGTAATATTGAAGGGTAAGTGATAGAAAGAGAGGCTATGTAGAATAAATACAATCCCACCTTTCTAGTGCAGAAATGATATTGTAATATATAGTTAAATATGCAACTAGGTTACATTTGAGGTTTTTTAGGGAACAACAGGGCTGTGCTAAATCCAGTTCTCTTCTGCTGACTGCAAAGTCTTCTGTTGTGTCACTTTTTAATGGCTCTCCTGACCTACTTTAAGAAACTGGGTTTCACACGTCTTCTAAAGCAACACAGATACAACCTGCCATCATGAAACATCTCTGCACAATACTTGTGCTTGTTTCACTATCTCAGGTGGTGAATTTGACCATCTTCAATGTTAACATTCTGAAGTGAACTAGTCATATTCTTTTAGCTGAATATTGAACATTTCTTTTGCGGATTTGTGACCACTTCAAATGTAAAAGTGGCTGATTTAATTTGATGATTTAAGGGTGCTCCCATTCCCAACAGAATAACAAATTCAGTAGGGTAAATATAAGTGATGGCAGCCTGGGATGGTAGCTTGGCTAAGGTTTTACACTTCCTTATGCCCCTTTCCTGCATCTTTACCACCACCACCACCACTAGAGGTGACCTATCAGCTCTATCTGAGGTTTAAACCGAAACAACAACGCTTTCTATAACACAATTGGGGGATTTCAGGCACAAACCAGGGACTGTCCCTTTTACACTGACTGAGCTGTTGGCTACTGTAGAGATTTATTTTCTATTTATGGCTTTGACATTCTTGATTTAAACACTATTTTGTCTATATCTTTTCCTACAAATAATTGTCTTTACGTTTATTTTATTACTAGCAATTTCTACAAAGGGACGAACGTCCTTCGACTGTTGGCTGGCTCACACACGCAACCACCACACACTCACCGCTGGAGGCAGTCGAGTACTGGCTCTTGTATGAAGCAACTCTAACTGATGTTTTGGAGGGGTGGGCATGGCATGAGCGAAGTCTGCACAGATACGAGCACAGGAAAAAAGTATGCGTGCGTTACGGGGGAAGCGATTGACTGGGTGTTTTTGACACATGGCACAGCTGAAGGAGAAGAGAGCAGCGGATTTTAACAAGAAGCGACACGGCGGTCGCCTGGTGCCTTTTTTACCTCAAGCTGGCCAGGCGTAAGGTGCAGAGTGCAGACACGAGAAGGACTGAAGAAGCTCACTGCAAAACTATCAGATATTTGCACACAGAACACCCCCCACGACTCATTTGGTGGGCGGCAGACACAGACGACACTATGTCAAAGGAAGCGAGGGGAAAAGGTAAGGGATGCTCGTTTGATAAAATGTGCCAAAATGCAGCCCGTCTTATCACTCCGTGGCCGTTTTGTCTATGTTAACAGGTAGAATGAGTCAACGTGCCTCTTAACAGCATGTTGGAATGCGCGATGACAAAACCTACCTGCACAACCCTGCAGGCAGGCAGTCTCTGGCTATGGGCTCCCTTTGCTGTTGTCTAATTATCTAGTTATCTTTAGGGTTATGAAGCCACATAGGCTACTATTCCATTCTTACTCAGCAAAGGCAGCGGTATTAAATTAGTCACACAGCCGAATATAATATAGCCTACTGTAGAAAATGTCAGGAAGTGTTCATTTATTTCTCTCTTGTTAAAATAATGTACACTCACTAGAATGTAAAATACCATAATCCATTCAATACACGAGGCTGTGAAAGCGTTCTTGTACAGTAGCCTATTAACAAATCTAAATATTGGCTTTGGGTTTTAAATTATTAAATTTTGACTGCAGACTTGGAAAGTCTTGTAGTTATTTTGTCCAACATCAGTCTAAGAAGCAAGGATACCGTTGCAAAGCCGACAATCTTTCCGATAACACGCTTGACTGAAAGTGTTAGAATGTGTTCTTTTAATCAGATCAGGTTTAACAACCGAATTGTCCTGGATCCACTGGCTTGGTGTTTTCCTCTGCTTCACAGGATGTGGCGCACGACTAAAATATCCCTGTAAAAGTCTAAAGGAATTAGGCTAATCTATTTTCAGTTGGAGAGTTACTCATTAATATATAGTAATTTAGTAATATTTAGATCAGCTAGCCATTGATTTAAGTAATAAAATGAAGCAACGATCAGGACGGAGAGACGTTACACTTCTAAAGTGAGGATGGTGTAGTCATCTCTGTAGTATATTGTAAAAAATATACAGTAATAATGTATATTTTGAGCAACTCGTGAGAAAAAAAACCACTATCTAAAATGAATCTGTGTGCCTCAGAAACATTATTCTATCTCACTAATTGGAAGTCTTCTCCAGTTAATCATAATTATAATGCAATGCGTTTGACCATGAAACTCGAGTGGCTAATGGAAAATATAGTGTGGGCCCATGGTCATTATTAAGAAATGCTCAATAGGCTCATGTGAACCCTGTAATGCCTGCATGGCCTGGTAACAGCTTAATGACTGTCTGCAATATGTTCCAGTTATTTTTCTTCCAGTCAGATCTTAAAGCATCCTATTTGATAACTTTAATTTCAAATTATTATCTTCCAGTTGCTATTAGTATTGTAATTAGGCTTTCAAGTCAAAGTGTAACAAACTGCAAAACATGAGACCTTTAGGATAGGCTGCAACAACTGTTATTTATATACTGGCACACATAAAGGGCTGTTTTCTGCTTCACCACCATTGACAAATGTATGCCTCAAGCAGTTTTAAGGATGCAGATGCACATATGCATTTTAATTAATAGCCTACATTTGCCTAGCACTTCTAAATGCAGTGCAAAAACAGATTTTTCTTATGGAAAAGTAAGATGCAACACGGCCAAGACTCTTGCTTATTGCGTGATTGTATGGACTCCTTTTTCATTTGAAATTATAATTGAAGATCTTACAGGGCCATTGTAACTTTGTATGTACTGTAGTGTGGATTTTCTATAAAGAAAATCCACACATAAAGAACACAATATTTGCTCTTTGAAAGCTTTGAGCCTTCAAATCAACGGGTGTGTGACTGTGGAACCATATAAAATGGTACTGGTATAAAATGGACTTCCTGTTGAGCAAATATATTCAAGGAGAGCAAATGACTGCTTGAGTGCATCAGCAGCATTTGAGCTGTGTCTCAAAGCAGGGTAGGTGTTATGCTGCTAAGCCACACTAAGAACTCTTGCTTTTTTAAATTGCCCTTGATCAACACTCTTATCCTTCCCACAGCCGGCGGTTTTTCTAACTGATTTCCATTATTCTTCATGTAGGATTTCGTTGGCTATTGCCAACGAGGCAGAGTAAGTTACAGACCTGCTGTGCTTTCTGTATTGCTCAGATTTGTTGAAACTGGTCCCACTGGAATGTTTTTTTTCTGTGCGGTCCAAATATAATAAATTGGTGCTTCCTGTTGTGCTGAGATTCAGCAACAGGCTAAAAATAGCAGTAGAGAGAAAAAGTGAGGGGCAGCACCCCCCCCACCCTCGCCTCTCTCTCTCTCTCTCTCTCTCTCTCTCTCTCTCTCTCTCTCAGTAAAAGGGTCATAAAGGTAATGTGTTAAGCCTACATCCTAGTATTGATTGTCAAGTGTAGATTGTCCTGAATGACACTCCTTGACACTCCTTTCTCTCTGGAATTCCCCTAGTGGTTCAAAGCAGTGTTGCAAAAACGTTTTGGTTTAAAAACTCTTTTGAGTGCATTCACATCGTCTACCTACAGTGCTCATAGGCTCACACTATTTTCTACCCCAACGTCCACCTGCGCAGTTGTGCCTCCAACAGGGGGCTGGCAAGGAAATTTGGGATTGTGGAAGCGTTATAATGCAATCAACAACAACAGCAATCAAGGTGTACCTTTTTAAGGAAATACAATACATTCTCTACCAGTAGTTAGGATGATGCTTTGTAAACTGTCACGACCCCGCCTGTTCCCTGTTCCCAGTTTTTGTCTTGTCTCTTGTCTTCCCCAGTGTCTATTCCATGTTTCCCTAGTGTGTCTACATTGTTCCCCTGTGGTTCCTTCCGGCCCCTCCTTTGCTCCGCCCTGCCTCCTTTTATGGTCCTTCCTCCCCTGTTTCTTCTATCACCGCCCTCACCTGTTTCCTGTTCCCCAATCATCCCTAGTGTATTTAGTCTGTGTTCTCCCCTGTCTCGGTTCTGGTTCGTCAATGTCACTGATGTGGGATCTATCTGTTTCCTTGACTTGGGCGTACCCTGTGTAGAGTACCCTGTGTAGTAAGCGTCTTTTTGCCCTTGCCTGGCTCCTCATTTTTTGTTGTTATTTGTTTTATCCTGGTTTTATGTTTTCCTGTTTTATTTCTATATTAAAACACCTCTTGAGCATCACTCCTGCCTGCCTGTCTTAGGTTTCTAGTCTAATGCATTGCAAATAGATATTTAACTGTAACAGATTGTTTTGTGCCAGGTATGGGACGATATGAAAATTTCCTGGAGCTGGCAAAATAATTGCAATTCATGATATTTTCCCGATAATCATCAAAATATGCTTAAAACTAAAATGGCACTAAAACATACTGGAATCCCTTTACCTTACATTTAGTTAAACTAATATTTTTATTGCATCATAGTACATGCATCTTTTATTTGTGAACATCCTTTTTAGTGAAAAACAAACAAACAGATTCAGACTCTCACCAACACCCAAACATTCTTTGTAATAGTCTACCTATTAACCTGATATCCAAGTCACTCGTGAGGATATTCTCGCTTGTGAGGATTTTCACGATTATCCTGATAATGGAAATTCACCAGGATAAAATAATCTCGAGTGTTTTTATTGCGATAAAAGCTACATTCTTATATCCTTTCATCCTTATTTTGCGCCATATGCCACAGACCCCCTGGGCAGCCTGCTGAACAAGTGGTGCCACAATGTTCCCTGAATCCTACCAAGGCGTGTGCTAATGTATTCAGCCCCTGACCTCTGTCATTTCATTTGAGCCTACAGAGCAGTGTTAATTTAAATGTAATGGCCGTTTGTCATGGGGCCGCATACTGGGTCTGTGTGGATGATCTCCATGCACACAGGAGCTTACCCACACGTACGCAAGGTCGGAGACGGGACTATGCCAGGGCACTGCCCCTCCTGGAGCTGAGAACACAGCTGCTGTACTGTACTTTTTTTAGCGGGAAATTAATTATTAATCGCAGCAAACCCTCTGACATTAATACAGTATCTGCTGGACTTCTATCCTGTCTTTTTGAAGTCCTTTAAAATGTATAGATGTACAAAGGGGGATGTTGTATGGCTTTACATTTACATTTATAGCATTTAGCAGACGCTTTTATCCAAAGCGACTTACAGTTACATGGAGCAGGTTGGGGTTAGGCATCTTGCTCAAGGATGCTTACCTAGACCACTAGACTATCCTGCCCCCTTTAAGATACTAAAGGTACCATTACCAGTCCCTCTAATCCTTCAGGATAAGCAATAGTGCAATTTGTTGAATATGGTGCCAAGAATTGTGTTATAATTTCTAGCCCCTGGTAGTTATTGTTTCAGGTTTCATGGATTTTTTTTCCCGTTCTGGCAGAAAATAAGGTCATAATGGAGATTTACATTTTTATACAGCACTCGTTATTATCAAAGCTGTTATGTGCTTTTTATTATTTGTAATACTTAAACATCATTATAAAAGTGTTAATTTTGTGAATTTCTTGTTAAAGAAACAATCGAATATCCCAAGCCTTTGTTTGCTACAGAGCTAATTTTTCTTAATTTATCGAAAGCAAAAAATCCAATGGAAAGACATTGGATGTCATCACTAGAACAGTATTTTCATGACTTCCAACAGAAGTCAACATATAAGCTTTGACTAGCTTATATGTTGGTTGCATTGTAGTGCCCTGTGCTTAACCCCTTCCTAAATATTAGGCAATATGCCACCATTCTCTGTTCGGATGCAAGCTCCACCGGAAGCACTGTCTCATAACCTTCCGCCAAGCTCAGCATGGATTTTTAAGGCCATTGTAGATGATCCTCTTGTCATGCTGTAGCGTATATTAACACAACCTCGAATAAAAGTAACAGTCCATAGTTGGAGCTAGAGGGTGAGAATACTCATGTCAAAGGAAACAAGTGAGCGATTTAGCACTTTGGACCCAGATGGGATCAGTGTCCTCACCTATTTCTCTCATCAGCTGTAATTGATTATATTTTTACGTGCTGAAATGAACTGAATGAATGAATTAAATGCAGGCCATTATTAGTTATTTCCAGTTCACAGAAGACTTAACAGTCTAACGGGGCCATCTCTTATTATTTACCTATTGCAACCCGTGGGGGGAATGTAAAGTCGTGGGTGGCATGCACTAAACATACTGCACGCATTAATAGATTATTTTCCTTTGTGGGTTTCAGTGTTACGTTTAGTCTGTGCTGCGTGACTTTCTTCTTGACTAACATTTGTTGTGTGTTGCCGAAGGGCTTCTCCTTTTGTGTCCTTTTTCAAAGGACAGAAGAAGATTATCATTTCCGCTCCTCCCTTGAAATGGGAAAACAATTTTACAGTTTATAACAGACAGCCTTCCCGCCGTTTTTCCTTGCAAGTAGAGACAGAACCCACATCACATATATGATTGTTTTGGGTGATTTTACATACTTAACAATCTTTGGAATCGCTGAGGGGTTTATCTTGCTAATTTGCAAATTAGTTTGTCGCTTAAAACTACTGTATGTTTTGGTGTGTGTTTGTGGGGGGGGGGTCATACTAATCAGAGGAAGAGTTAATTTTGATTGCTTAAGGACAATAATTTAGAGGCAATCTCAGATTAAGTGGGTTTTCCATTTGAGAGCCAGTTACATACAAACTTTGTAAGTAAAACATTTTTTTTTTAACAGCACTGCTCTGGAGAGCTTTTGTAAGACTCACTGTTGTACAAAACTTGGTCAGCAGGTGCTCTTTGGGGATGGGTAAAAATGGCTAGCGTTTTTTGACCTTGTTCTATAAGAACCTGTCAATGTAATAAAGTCATCTTAAAGTTATATCCTACTAGTGCTATGTGATAACGCCATATACTTCTGTATCTATACGTAAAATAGATTAGATTAGAATTGTAATCTGACATACATTTGGTAGGCCATTTTCAATTCTAAATAGAAGGGCCTTTAAAAATTAACAGCTTTACATGAAAACTATGGTATTCATGTAATGATGCCCGTTTAAGCTGGCAAACTTAAAGCGGGCCAAATCAGTATAAGTGTACCACCACCACATGCTTTAGAGGTGAGGTGACCCAGTCAGACAAGAGTTAGCAACAAATTTGCCTGCAATACAATCTAGGCCAAACTGCTAAATGTCCCTTTAGAAACCATAGGGTCAGACAGTGCAGTAGGTACTCATTACCTGACTCAGGCCATTCAGGGACTTCTTCCTGTAGCAGGTCTGTCTGACCTCTAGTCTATCCTTTCCATAAATTCCTATCCATGTTGTTTAGCCTCTGAGAGATGAATGAGTTCAATTATGCATCTTTCTGGAGCAGAACCTAGTTACTCTTTTTTTCTAGTTCAGACATGCTTACCTGAATTTATGTTTTCAAGCCTCTTGGCTGCCTCTAAATCTGTCTTAATGAAAAAAAATCCTGAGACGCTATACAGTAGGGCTGCCATAACTAATCCATGTCGTCGACAAAATTTAATAACGAAAATAGTATAGAATTTCATTATCAATTAGTTTGTCTATGCCAAGCATGCCCCCTGATTTTGACGGACACACCCTCTACTGTGTCCCCACGCCCATTTCGGTGCAAGCGATGTCATGGTACGCCGGGAAATTAGCGACCAGGCGAGAGAAAAGCCACCTTGCGCCGTCCGGAAACTAGAGCCCTATATATTATCTGGGGGGGCTTTATGAATAACTATATTTTTGAAAAAGCCACTGTGTTATGCTTTATGAAAAGCTGTTTGTATTTCATGCATTTTGTGCATTAGTGCCAACTAATTAATTAATCGTAATAATAATCGGCAGACTAATCGATTATAAAAAAAATTAAAATTAGTTGCAGCCCTACTATACAGTAGGTCTTCCATGTTAATGAGTTGCTGTTAAGTTTCACTTTAAATCATACACAACTGTGGTTTATAATATTGTATTATTATTGTACTATAAATATAGGCAGTATGTCAGTAACACAATATTAAAATTTGGAAATACTATGGCATGTTCTAAGATTGTTTATTTTTTGATATAACGCCAACTGTCAGCCAGTTAACAGTTGTACTTTATGGCTTTAGAGTCCCTTTAATCATATTACAATAATAATCAGGGGTAAAGCGTGGTATTTGACACACAAATTCAATGCTGCTGATTACAAAAATAAAATCTG
>JAODLI010002367.1:0-10577 GCA_027575585.1 Percopsis omiscomaycus
CGATATGGTCTAAATCCATATCCCATTAAAAAATATATCGATATATTTTTTATATCGATATATCGCCCAGCCCTACTCTAGACATCCAGGTATTTACAGTATACAAAGTCTTGTGTGTCCTAATAAATTGATGGCCATGGGGGATTAGCGTAATGTCTCTTGTGCAAACACAGCTGAACTGAGGATTTGACAATAACTTTCCATTGTAGGCAGAATCCCCAAGACACAAAGCAGGATCATACGATTGACATGCTCTCAACGGCAATGTCGTAGGACCGACTGCGAGCAGCATTACACTGAATGATATTTTAGGCATTTAGCCAATGTGTTTGTCCCGGAAAACTTGTAACGCATGAGTGGCCAGGGGTTCAGTGAGTTGCTCAAGGACATTTGGTCAGGACAGATTGCGTCTGGGGTTGATTCTTAGCTATAGCTCGGGATGTAACAACAAGGCCATTCTTATGTATTATGACATGCCTGCTAGCTTTGATAACAAGACTGATTGAGGAAAGTCCAAAAGTGCCATGTAATACTGATGTAATATGACATATTACATCTCAAGATCACCTTCCACACATACAAATCATATTGAGTAAAGCATTGCTTTTCAATGAAACATACTGTAGCTAACCTTTAATAAATCAGCACTGAAGGCGTTTTGTCAATACATACCTAAAGTAGTACAAAACCTATAGAGCACTAAAGTAAACTTGATACTCCTACATACAGTAGGTGTCTATGTAAAGCTCACTGTAGACTATAGATAATAGCAAGTATAAAAAAGTAAGTTGAACGGTGACCAAACTAGAACCTAGTCTTTCTGAATAATGTGTGTTACTTATCAACAGTGGAGAGACTGAGCTGATTTGACAATAGGTCCAAGGCTGAATGTTGGCCTTCATCACCACTACCCGAGTGAGAATTTGGCAGGCTGAGTGATGTGGAGTGGCACTCCTTAAAACCCTGCAATCACACGGTGCCAATTTCAATAAAAAAATTAGTTATAGGAATAAGTAAATCCAAGACAGATGAAAAGGCGGGCTCTACCCCGCTACTGCCCCCCAAAAGAAATGCACTGGAAAAAATGCGAGGACAATGTCTGTATGAGAGAAAGAACAATTATTCGCTTGTAACTCTGTCTTAGAATAATGGTCCTCAGTGGAACATACTGTATAGAAAGAGCTTATTTTATTTGCCCCTCAAAAAAAAAAAAAGGCTAGAAATTTTCTGAATACTTAATTTTCCAGATATTATAAAGAAATCCTTTTTAAATGGCATGAATTCTACTTTGTAGCTAATGCAAATTAAACATTGGTCACTGTGTGCTACAATGCAGAATGCAGGGTAATTGGGCTAAACTAAGGAATTTAAAACTTTTTAACCCATGACCTACAAAAACAATGGCTTTATTGCTTGCGACCACGAGCAGGGTGAGGGGTTTTCTAGAATAATAGCAGAAAATAATAGCATATAAATATACATTAGGCCTGAAAAAAAACAAAAAGAGAATATGAAATGTGTGCTTTTTATTAATCTAATCAAAAAAAAGAATCACAAAATTCAAAATAAAATAGACGTACCCCTCTAAAAGCATCTCGCTCTTGGGGGGCCCTGACCCACAGCTAGAGAACCAATGAGCTAAACCATAACCTGGAATAAAGATGTGACTTCAAGATTATTTTACCCTCCTGTTGTGTTCATTTCATGTTGATTAATTCTGTGTTCCCGGTCCAAAATGACCGTCCCATTGCAGATGATTATAAATCCATTAAAATCCATATATTATCACCTAATGTTGTGTTAGATCTTTTTATGAACTTAATTTCTTGTAAACATTAAAAGTTTTGAACTTCTATTTGCCATTTATTTGACTTCTTCTTTGACATATTGTGCTATTTATCACAGACTATGTGTCAAATTTTAACAAAGACATTTGTTTGAAAACATTTTAAAAAAATTAAATAGTGACATCTGTTGTGTTCCTGGTAAAAAAAACGGACCTGATTTTTATGGTATGATTTTATTAGTAAAGAAAGGACATAGGCAAACTATGTCAAGCCGATTTGACATTTATTCTTCAAGACTTACTAGTAACTATTTTAAAGTGATTAATACTTATTCTTTAGTTACTAGTAACTACTCCAATAGTTACTAGTATCTTTTCCAATTGTAGCTATTTATTAGATGTTTGATTGTTACTATTATCTATTGCTTTTTTACTAGTAAATATGTTGATACTACTATGTATTCATTAGTTCCTAGTATTTATTCCAATAATTACTAGTCTATCTATTCCATTATTACTAGTAAGAAATTTCAGTTTTGCCTTTGAATTATAGTATGAGCCTCTGCCATCTACTATTGGCTTCCAACTAGTAAAGATTTTCTAGCATCTATTTCAGTTTTATCAGTAACTATTCATTAGATACTTGTATATATTCATTAGTTACTAGTATCTATTCCAATTTTACTGGTAACTGTTCATTAGATACTAGTACTTACTCATTAGTTACTAGTAACTGTTCTAATAGTTATTAGTATATATTTGAATTTTACTAACAAGTAATTTTAATTTAAAATGAACTACAAATTATTCATTTTGACTAGTCATTACCAATGACAAGTTAAAAAAAAAAAGTTTACTAGTAGAATGAAAATGTTATTAGTAATAATTGTTATATAGTTACCAGTAACAAATAAATAGATACTAGTATCTAATGAATTCTTACTTGTAAAATGTAATGCCAACAGGTGTGGTTCCTGTGGGGGAAAGATTCTATTGGGGAAAGATTATATTAGGGGTTGCCATGGAAGCCAAGAAGGGGAGTGAGGTGTGTGTGTGTGTGTGTGTGTGTGTGTGTGTGTGTGTGTGTGTGTGTGTGTGTGCGTGCGTGCTCAAACACTCAAAACTGTGTGTTTGTGGTTCTGAATGTAGGGGTCTGGGGGAGAAAGTGTGTCCATTTCTAATTCATTTCTAATGACTGGTAATTTTTGACTGGGAACACCACAGGTGTACAAAAGTTAAATGAAACACCCAAAATGTAATGAAAATGATCCAAATTTATTTTGTGTGTTCAGATAAAGTAACGGAACCTTAAACTGCCTTTAAAACGTCAATTACCACTCCAAACTTCTCAGCCTTGCCTGTATGTTACAAATACAACAATGCTTGTACTGTAACTGTCCTTTAAATCAATCAATGAACAAGAAAGCACCTTCATTTTTTCCAGTGTTGTCCCCTTGGCTCTGTCCTCCTCCCGTTGGAGCCCTCTAACCTCTCTCTGTGTCCCAGGAGTGACTCCAACAGAACTTCTATTTTGGGAGTGCTTCAGAGCTTTTCAAGGTAGGCCACAGCAAATGGAGTAAATTAGAATGACAAGGACAATGAGGGCCCCCTCGTTCGTCATCCGGCCATTCCTCCAACCCCCATGCACCCCCCCCCCCCCTCTACAGCAGACAATTACTGCGGCCGAAGAGGCTTTTAAGGATCGCCTGACATCAACTGCAAGACCAATTATCAGGACGCTATCAAACGCCCGTCCTCTCCCTCCCGTCGCCGCGCTTTTTCTGCAGGACTGAACTGCACTGAGAGAAGGTCACCATCATCAGGGGAGATTCATCTCTATGAACATTATGGACTGTATAGAAAGAAACTGCAGCGGTGGGTGTGAGACCGCTAAATCAGCATCAAACCCCTCTGTTCCTAACCCTTCCTATTTATCAGGCTGTTGACAGGGAGTAGCTGGGTAAACTCTTATCAAAAGGCTTTAGCTGGCCCATTCACGTACAAATTAAACACTTTGGTTTACTTGTACATAAGATAGTAGTTGCACTGAAACAATTAGGCTATATCCAAGGAATGACATCCACTAATAAATCTGCACTGCAACACAGTGCTTCTCCTTATAGGTCAATATTATGTTGGTCTTGTGCTAGAGACAATAAATACACTGAAATAGCTCTTTGATTAAAGTAATTAGAATAAACTAAAGCGGAGGTCACACCAGAGATTAATCTAAGGGAAATATTTTGCTATTTCTTTGAACTTGTTGTGCAACATCACAAACTTATGCTATTTCTTAGAAATACAGCCTAGACAAACAACAAAGACTGGTTTAACCTTACGGTACGCAGCATACAATCAGCATATCATGTAATAGGCCTGCATGGCCTCTATTGCCATGATACAACTAGCGTTTGCGTTTCATTGTGATTCTTAATGTTAAGCATGTGCATTCAAAACAAACTTTGACCAACACCAGATCCCAAACGCGACTCATGCGCGCAAACCAATTTCCATTACATTCCATTATTCCTGAAGCCCAGTTTGTAGAAAGGTTGGACGGCATTTCTGTGCATGGTACAGCATCAACATTTAACACATAAGACAGGATGTACGTGTGCTTGTCTCTCCTCGTTTGGTGTACGGCTGTGTGGCCGAGGGTGAACGTTTGAGGACTTACTGAGGATGTAGAGAGATAGGGTGATGCCTGCCAAACAGAAGCCCTCAAAGAAACGCAAGGTGCTGAACATGGGAACGTTGACGGAAAAGGCCACAGTAAGACCAAAGACCAACATGAAGAGCACGGAAATGATCAGTACAGGGTGGCGGCCAAACCTAGAAAGAGAATGAGATGGAAATTAAAAAAGGCATAGTGTGTAAAATCTAGCATCATTCCACAATTTAAAAAAAAAAGACTCTCATTTTGGGTATTTCAGTATGTAATAGCTGCTTAATATCTGACCAGAATATCTCATTTGACTTCAATCACTACCTAATCCCTTGCTTGAAAAGAACTACTGTACGTGCAGCAAAAGCCGCACCGCCTTTCTGTTCGAATGCCCACACGAGGGACTGGACTGCATGCACACACATGTACGCACAGGCTGCGTGTAATCCCATAAAACATTCATGCTGTGTGGGCATGCATGTACAGCACTGTAGTTCCACAGTGGATAGTACTCTGAGGCAGCATATGTGTTCTCCATTCGACAGCTGCGTCAGTTCAAGACAGCTGTATGAACGATTGGAACGCAGCTACAATACTGTACATGCATGCCCACGCAGCATGAATGTTTTATGGGATTACACAAGCAGCATTACTACTACTTCACAAATGACTTTGTTAAATGTGTTACACTGAATGTACAGTCTTACCAGTCAGCCAGGATTCCAAACACCAGGTACCCAAAGATGGAGCCCACTAGGAGGGAGAACTTTGCGATGTGGACCTTCCATGCCGAATCACATACCAGACTCCACTGGAGAGACAGGAAGTACATATATTAAAAGGCTTCACATTTAGACTGTTTGTTTAGCGCCAGTCATTTATTCTTTGTTCTTCTTTTACTGTCACAAAAGCCCACGCTCTACTGACTTTTAAAACATACCATTATATTGTTTTAAAGATCACCTACGTTTTCCTTACAAGTTATTTTTTATCTGGATAGATAGAAAATATAATAATCATTACCATAAAAGTGTGTATAAACCAATAAAGCCCCTGGAAACCCCAATTGACAGATGATCTTTGTGACTATGTATATATATATATATATATATATATATATATATATATATATGATCTGTTTTGTTGAATTATAGAAAGGGGTGTCCCTTTATATAATTGGATTGTTTGTCATGACACAATGTATGCCTTTCATAGGCTAAGCTAAAGACCAGGGGCTGCCGAGTTGGAATAACTGATCTTTTTGATAGGTTTCTTTGACATATAACTCCACCCAACTTCAACCCAAGCAGAGGTCTAATCAGGCAAAGTAACAACCAGAAGCTGGGATTCCAAGAATGCAAACAATGTCATGTGTCCATGTTTGAAAATGCACGTGTGTGTTAAACACCTGATAATTCAAAGATGCCTTGACCCCCAGTATTCAACGTAAAGTATGTAAATTCAAAGTAAATTGTGTTAATAATGGTGGAAAACATAGGCCTACCTAGAAAATCACATACATAACCACAGACAATTAAGAAACAATTAGAAAAAAATATTTTAATGAGCATGTGCATTGTTCCTACCAAAATCACACATAAAAAAAAATAGAAACAAACCCAATCTCAGTCAAAGGGAAGTTGCAGATTGCGCATTAATGGGGGAAGGTTTTCTCATTTGCCTACAGTATACTTCTGTCTGTAGGGCTGACAGGCGTGAAGGCAAGGGTAGACAGGGGTGTCTTAGCTGTAACAGGTGCTTAGCACATGGGGCAGCTGGACACAACCCTGTCCTATCTCTCTGCCCTGCCTCATCAACACACCAATCCACGGACGGTCCAAGGGTCGGTTTGTTGATCAGGCAGAGCAGACCCTCGCCAATAGAAACACCGGACAAGACAAAAATGACATTATCTATCTATAAAAATAACACTCACACCTATATAGGAAGAGACTGTGTGTATACAAAAGGCCTGTTCCTATAGTTTCATGTGTGTCTGAATAGCTCTACCCCCTTATAATGTGACCTGTTCACACAGTAAGGAACACTAAGGGATTACCAAGAGCCACCCAGCTATCACATGATCTAGGCATGCCAGTCATTCACAGTTTCAGTATCGATGTCAGCAGGGACGGAAACTAAATATACAGATGGAAAGAGTTCCTTCTGGCTGTTGCACAATTCTAGCAAAAACCAAGAAGCCAGCGTATGGGAA
The DNA here is from genome assembly GCA_027575585.1 of Percopsis omiscomaycus. Taxonomy (NCBI): domain Eukaryota; kingdom Metazoa; phylum Chordata; class Actinopteri; order Percopsiformes; family Percopsidae; genus Percopsis; species Percopsis omiscomaycus. Next base: position 6,667 of record JAODLI010002367.1, read on the forward strand.
AATGAGCTTGTCCCTGGAACAGGAACAAACAGACATATCTCTGTTGAATTGAAAGTGTGCATTTAGTGGGAGGATGAGGACTACATGTCTAGATAAGACCTTGATGACTGTGCAGTGCCAACGTTTGTGGGTAACCACAGAATGACCAGTATTGGGAATTACCAATGATTCATTACTACAGAATCAAAGCTACTCAAGGCAGCTTTAGTTGTTCAACAGTGTATCCCAATAGGCTAAGCATAGCCCTGGCAATGTATGAACAAACATAACCCCCATGAGACTGTACTGTATATATACACACAACATAGGGCTATTAGGAAAATATGGACACAGATAGAGCCACATCCAGGAATGCAAAATGCTAGAGACTGTGCCTATAGCAGCTGCAGTCTAATAAGTTGCTTTCTGGCTATAATCTTGCTTTATACTGTACAAAAAAGTGAATGGAATTCACCGTTAGTTACCAGGCAGGCAGGGGACAAAGACTGTACTGGGGCCGCTGTGTATCCTTGTGCTGCGTGCATGTGTGTGTGTGTCACAGTTCCACAATACAACTCAAAGAAACGGCAAGGAGCCATGCAGTAAACCACCTGGTGTTCAGTCAGTCTCTCTCTCAAGGCTAGAATGGTGGCCATGATCCACCAATGAGTCTCACTAAAGCCACTGCAAACCCAGAGAGGTGTTTTGGGGTCATCTGGTTGATGAACCACTTCTCAGGTTTATGGTATAGTATACATGCAGTGCAAAGCTGCACTGCATGTATACTATACCGTAATTCTCGATTTGTCCCGAAAAACAGGAATTTAAAAGATGACACAATGGGGAATCAAATTTAATGGATAGAAAAACAAACGTGAACATATATCCTATTTATATCTATTTAGGGAAGCAGGTGGAAGACACTGCTGCATAGTTACTGCCTAGCAACAGACCATATCCTTAGTTATCAGTGTCTTTCTCATTCCCAGTGTGAGTTGAAGCTCTTACATAGTCTTATCGCTCTGCTCGAAACCATGTATGATGGCTGGAGTCGGTAAGGGTAATGAGAAAACAATGACGGTATTCAGAAAGGGTAGGAAATAGTAACTTAAAAGGGGGAATTCTGGCTTATTATAATGGAAGCAAACAGGGTCATTGAAAAATGTGTCCTTTGGTAATGTTAACACTGTAAAAATACCCAAGGAAGTGGTTGTAATTTCATTCTCCGGGTTTGTAGTTCTGGTTATGTGGTACATTCCTGTACACACCTCTACCGTATACTGTGGTGTGCACATGCCTCTGCAATGGCAAAGAGACATGAATTATGGCTGAATTTCTCATAAAAAATATAAATTATTCTAAAAAGTCCTTGTAGCTGTACAATGGGTACTGGTTTTATTTGACATTTAGGAGTTAATATAAGATATTGCTGTCACTTAATGATCTGAAAATAAGTAAAGATTATTATTTCATAATGTCCACCCATTTGTACTGTATCTGTGGTGGAACCTGCGATTAATCATCTAATCCTACGTACATCCAAGCAAATACAACAGACATAGGTCCTGAACATCATGTTCAACACTTATCACAAACAAGCATGAAGCTTTTTTTATCTGTGTGTTTCTCTCTCACACACACACACACACACACACACACACACACAGTTTTATCTTGTAGTCACACAAGTGTCTTTCCTTCCAGCGAATGGCTTGTCGTGTGGTGTGCTGACTTGGCATTTTGTATAGGAGGTCATCCCCTCTCGACAGCTGAGACTGTTTTCAACTGTCCCACACTGATCTGGGGTCTGTGCAGGCCAGCTGGGTAAACAGTATGAGGGGACACACCGGGAGGAGAGGCCTGGCCTGGTGATAAAGCGCAGTATCGTATTCCATATCTTTGGGCGTGAAAGCTTCAACTGCAGTGATCATGGGTGTCCCCTGCTGTACTTCTACTACAACTCATCCGTTTAGTGGATCATTTTGATAACAGCTTTCTTATTACTACTATTAGAGGGTCCTTAGATAAATATAAAATGTAAATAAATAAAATGTCAGGGTCGCTTCATGTAACAACATTAAAACAGACACTGCACTACTCTGCTCCCATACAATAGTGTACTTCAACACTTTAACATAATCAAATGTCTCCAATTACACAGTTAGCGTCATAGGGGCTCATTGCAGGGGTTAATCCTAAATTTCAAGAGGTTTTTCATGCAATCTCTCCAGCCGGCATGTTCACCTGCCATCTATCTGGATACAAGTGCAAACGAGCAGAGCGCTGTGAGACCCTATCGGTCTCCAAGTAATGATAGATTCATTTTGCTGTGGCCCGGCCTAATTAAGACAGGCCCTGAGGAGGGGATTGGCTCAGTTAGAATGGGTCCCTCCACGTTAGCCACTTAAGGTATTCCACCGCAGAGCCTACTCAACCAGATGTAGGGAGAATTAGTGTGGTTATCACTTCCTTCTGCAGATCCTTCCATCCTGGTGCGCTACAAAGTGGTACAATTCATATGTCGTCACAGGATTGTCGACCTTGTTTAGATGTTCAGTCTTGTCACAAACTGCTCTGGTGGTAGTGTAAACAATGTGTGTGTGTGTGTGTGTGTGGGAGGGGGGGGTTATACACATGGGAGAGTTGGTATTTAAATAATTGGCCATACCAATCGTTGCACCCAATTAACTGCTTCTGAGTAGCACTAAATGTGCATTTGATTTACAGGTTGATTTACATGTGCTATGATAAGCTCCAGGCTGATTATGGTACACTATAAAGTTGTTAGTGTGTCAGATGGCTCCCGAAATATCTGCCCCACATCCCCCCAAAATCACCCTGTGGGCATGGCAGTAATCAAAGCCAGGCTCAAATTGCCCCTTGGTGCAATGAAATGCCAGTCTTGCATTTTATTTGCTATGCTTTTAAACACAGGCATTATCAGGGATAAACAGTTCCTAAAAAAGGTATGTATATCAGCATTATAAACTTGTGCTGCTCTCTGCAGAAAAAGTTTTAAGCAGTCGTCTTTAAAAGACACTAAACACAATAAGGAATATTTATTTGATTTACATTTAGTACTCAAGACTATTAATAATAGTGAATCACAAAAAAATAAAACAAAAAAATAAAAGGGGTGTTTATTAGGATTGTCTTTGGAAACTACAGTAGATTAGACAGGGCAAGGATGTGGTTTACTTTGTCTCTATGCTTTACCTCCAAGATCAAGGAAACATAATATGGGCCAGCAGCATCCACAATGGTAGAAAAGCTGAAAGGTGTAATAAGATATAGAACAAATCCTGTAGCTAGTACTCCTTCATTGCTACTAGATGCCTGCACTATTGCCGGGGCAGAGAGACAGCATATAGATTTGTGTTAGGAAAGGTGAGGTTTGGGAAAGGGGGGGGGGGGTGTCTTTCCAAGAGTTCAACAGTGTATTGACCGTGACAGTCCGTGCCCTTTGCTCTAAATCAAAAGATTCCGCTTTGGTCCTAATTATGTCAAAATTTCTGCGGGGCTTTTTGCAAACAGTCCCCACGGTGGCGTCTATTCGCGATAGGTAGGCTAGCACCTTTTGTCAGCTGCTGGGATGACTCATGCCAACCCCGACTGTACGTGGGATGCATGCTCTCGCATACACTGTCCTAGGCTATACCACGAGTATGCATAGAGCCATCTGGTTAGCAGAACAGATGTCCTTGTTGAAGAGAATATTATCGCCCATTGTGGAAAATTCCCTTGAATAGTGGAGGAATCACAGCCCCATTCCTGTGTGTATGGCTAGGCTAGTAAATAAATTGACGCAAAAAGACTGTCACCAAAATCACAAGTAGGCTAATATGCGGCTGGTACACCCAAAATATTAGAAATAGGGGTTAGAGCGCTTCATTTCTAGACCGGGGGGGGGGGGGGGGGGGGGGGGGGGGGGG
>JAODLI010002368.1:0-10574 GCA_027575585.1 Percopsis omiscomaycus
CACACACACACACACACACACACACACACACACACACACACACACACACACACACACACACACACACACAGTAGAGCCGTTAAAAACAGGCCTAGCTCATATAATCTCTCCCACCTGCGGAGATAGGAGCAGGGAAGGTCTCTCTCGGGGAGTGTCTCTGGAGAGCGTTAGCCCCCTCCGGCCCCGCAGGCGTCAGCGCATACAGAGACACTTTAGCAACCCTCTACCTACAGAGGGCCGGCCGCACCCCCCCCCCACCTTTTCATTAGCGGACTCACACACCTTTAGACGCTATAGCTAACGCCTCTATAGCCTTAGAAACGTCTAGGAAATGTACTGTAAACACACAACTAGAGACACAACGCGCAATTATGTGCCGTTTGCAGGTTACGGAGGCCCACATACAGCGAGGTTATCTGAAGCTATGGCAAGTCTAAACGAAGACTCTATATCAGGAGGGGAGAAGACAAAGGGAGACGATAAGAGATGGGAGCAGAGAGGGGAGGCGCAGATAGGAGCAGCAGAGGGAAGATTAAGAAGACGCTTGGGAGTGAGTTGGGAGAGAGAGGAGCTGTGGAGTGTGTAAGAGAGGAAGAAAACCTTGTAGGAGGAGGAGGAGGAGGAGGAGGAGAAAGGAATGGGGGAAACATGGGGGGCGAATGCCAGTGGCATCTTCGCGTATGTGTGTGTTTGGGGGTGTCGCTGTTTGGGTGGGTGGGTGGGTGGTGGTGGTGGGGGGGGGCACTCTGGAAAGAGAGTGAGAGTGACCCCTGGAGGTCAGTGACCCAGGCCGCATTAAAAATAGCCCCCGGGGGGTCATAACCTGCGCTGGCGCATGTGATTAACAGCATGGCCGACAGACGTGAAGGACACTGAAAGAATGCTGCTATTCACACGATGCTGAACCATACCAACGCATCCACACTTCCAAAATGACATACAGTATGTACTGATATGCAAGACTGCAACAATTAACATGATTATACGGTATATCTTGGGGATAAGCTGTAGATATTTCATTTGAATACGTGACAATGTATGACATTTAAGTATGTCAACTAGTTGAAATATTAGTATTTGGTAGCTTATTTCTGGTGTATTTTTCATCATCAACAAATGTTTGGTATTTTGATGGATACAGTAATCAGCTGATGTATATAGGGGGTGGACAGAACATCATACAAACACCGTAAGTGTTTTGTTAACCCGAGCCCCTGCCCCAAGGTGCAATCAACATTATAGTCATAAAAGAAAAGAAACAACAGGTAACTACTTGACAGTCATCCCAAAGTATCTTAACCACGGGTCAGTGTCCTGTGTACATCACTTCTGGCATTGCGATGTGGGTTATTTCAAATGTTCTGGGAAATCGCGATGGTCACGATAAAAGCTGTCGGTGCACTCTATTTTCTCTCTTGGCATTTTCTTCTCCTTCACTGTATATTTGAATTAAAAATGTTGATATGTTTTAGCATACAGTGCTATATAGGCCTGCGTGTTGTTTATGTGGTCGGGGGCAGTTAGGCCATCCCTGCAGTGCTTCTCACGCTGGTGAGTCTTGCGTGGGAGTTAACACACAAAGCCAATTAGCACAACATACCAATTACTGTTTCCTTATTTTGCCTAGACACCCCTCACCTCCGCTATTCATTAAATTGAATCAACACGTCAGGCCTTTCAGCTGAATACAAGGATAACAAAGAATTAATAATGAAATCCCTGGCATTTGCTGTTTGTGTGCTTTAGGTGTTACCTTTCATAGGTTGGTCAACCATAACAGGGGAGCTTTTTGAAAGCTGGGGCCAAAGTTAACTACTTCAAAAACCAAGACAGGAATTACATTAGAGCTAGCCAGAGACAGGGAGAGACAGGGAGAGAGAGAGAGACAGAGAGAGAGAGAGAGAGAGAGAGAGAGAAATAAATGGATAGATAGAGAGAGACTAAGGAGAGACTAACGTGATAATCAGCTGAGAGCATCACAACACCTGCCTGACTACTGCAAGGTGCTCACAAGTAATGGCATGACAGCCTGAACGAGGCATTGTAATTGGTAGTCTGCCAGCTTGGCACAACTTTGCCAACAGAAAGGAACAAAATAATAACAGCACGGCAGAGGAATGTAGCCAAATGGGAAAGTGACAGTCTTTAGCACAGAGGTTAACAGAAATGTAATCTTATAGACAGATTTAGACACGGCGACAATGCTGCTAACAGACACATTATAAAATGGCATTCTTTTTTGGACCACTTATTAATATTGTTGTCAATTTGTTTACGTTGTCAAAATGTTTTGTTTTTTTGGATTCGTTTATTTTTATTTTAACGCAAGCTGTCTCCGCTTGCTCATGCGTTCTTGCAGCGACATGCTGATGTAAAAATTGAACATTAACAATAGGATTATATAATTATAACCCCGCCCAAAAATTCAGTCTCAAGTGCTTATCACAATGCAATTATAAAAAGGTGGCAGTAATTGTCAGTGGATGTGCTGCGAACAGAAATTCCCTAATGTAGAAACAAAGCATATCTCTGCCAAGACTGGGATTCTCAGATTCTCCACGCAGAGCAGGGCCCATTGGCCATGTGGTGGGTGCTTATATAACACCGTTGTGTGTGTGTGTGTGAGTATGTCTGTGTCTATGTGAGAGTGTGTGTTACTGTGGGTGTGTGAACTGAGATTCCTGGGTGTTGTAATCAGGCACAGCCAAGACGACAGATGTTGTTTTGGACATCGACCGGCTCCCAAAGGTATGACCAGAACTGTGTGAACTGTTGTGACTGCATGTGTGTGTGTGTGTGTGTGTGTATTCAGTGTTTTGTGCACATTCGCAGCTCCTTACATGTAAGAGTGTGTGTGAAAATAGTCTAGACAGTCAACAGGCTATACAGTGTGTGTGTGTGTGTGTGTGTGTGTTTTGTGTATCCACAGGGGCAGGTTACTGTGGCTCATCTGGCAGATGCGTTGGCATCAGCGTTGGCGGTGCCAGGCGGACAAGCTAATGCCCACTGTGTCATAAGTCAGAACACGCCTGTATGCAGGCCTATATAGTACTGTGTGATCTGCCAGACCTCTGTCACAATGCAGAAAGCACCGGACGAGAAGTCAGCTCACTTTAAATGAAATCAAATTCAAGAATATAATTTTACAAATTAAAGTTGTTCAAACTTTTTGTTAAAAGTGTTACAAATAAATAGCGGCATGGGTTTCCCAGGAATGTTTTCCATCGTTTTAATTCCTCTTTACCCTCAAATTTTTTATCTTTGAGCATTTCAAAATTCCTTATTCCCTTCCCTCGAGTCCACTGATCTCACAGGAGTACAGTGATGAAGGACATAACGGTGCCCCCTGCTGTTGTCCCGTGCACATGACATGCACACAGGACGGGCAGAGCAGACTTTGCTCTTGCACACGCAGGACATCCTGTTGTACTGTGTAACCTGGGAGATCAGCTAGACGCCATATGGTTAGCCTCTGAGCTAAGCACCGCAAAAATAGATTATGTCCCGCTGTTATTAACGACCCTGTGTGCTGCGACCACGCAGGCTAATTATCGCCTGCGGTCCCATCCTAGGTGAGTTTTACAGGACCTGCTTCTGGTTTAATTGACACTAGTGCACACACAGGGGCACAGTGCATTCGTACGCGCGCACACACACACACACACACATTCACAATGTACTGTATTTATCAAGACAGTTTATATGGCTTACTGTGGTATACAGTTCCAAGGCTGCCAGACAGTAGCCAGTGGGGCTTTGTTGTTTTTATAGGTCTGTCTCTGCTTTGTCTCCTTATAAAACACTCTCTCCTAATTCACAGAGTAAAGCGAGGCACCAAAAAAAGAGGCGAGATTTAAAAAACTTTAATCTTTCATGCAGGAGCCATTTCTCGCTTTGGAATTTCGACATTTTCGGGGGAAAGTAGCAGCAGTTCCAAAATGTTTGTGTGACGCTCGTCCTGTTTAGTGGAAACTCAAAGACAACCAAAATAAATTCTTGATGAAGAATCTAGGACACACAGAGAGAGCGGGAGACTGTTACTGTATATTATAGTGGGATGACGGATCTGAAGATGTACCCAAGTATCTGTCACACGTACGTAAACAAGCGCAAAACACTGCTAGCTATGCACTCACTGACACAAAATAAGCCATTGCAGTCCTAAGCAAACCGCACGTCCAATCATATAATACCGCAAATTCGTGTTTACAATTTGCCTGTACACAGAATGGGTTTCACACAATTTAGGCCATGTGTCATAAGCATTTACAACTTGAGCTGAACTGTGTGTGTCACAAATTTGTACTGACATGACATCTGGTTTTGTATCTGCCGTTATAATAACTGCTCAGTCTCCACTGTGTTAGGACCTTCTGTAATTACTGTCAGCTTTTAAACAACCATCATATATCTCAAACACAACCCTGGATCGGTGAGCTGTCATACATACTTGGTGATTTGCACATTCGAGGGAAATAAATGGTAACATTATAATACATGCTGGCATGCAAAGTTCAGGGATTGTGACTGGTTTACCGCAGGCAGTGTAGCCATCTCTGCTCAGACAATATGTACAGTATTTGGCTTGGAAACAGCCGTTACATAAGACAGTGACATCACTGGACAGTTTGGTTCAGCTTACGACCTTGACCTTGCTTATAGCCTTTTTCTCTGACGTGCCTGAGGCTCATATTGTTACAAAAATTTTAAACTTAAATGTAAGGAAATTTTAATTGACTGTTAAACTAGATGACCTTGAGGAGTAGTCGACAAGTTCACTGGTTGACAGCATAAAAAAACGAAGTCACGAAGACCAGCCAATGGAATATTGTGAAGGCAGTGTCTCTATAACATCATTCAAAACACTATGGTTGCTACACAATAGTGTATCTTTACTGTGTGCAAGATTGTGTGTCTGCATGCGTATGTGTGTGTGTGTAGCACTGTCTCCATCTGTCTGTCTGTCGGACTGCCTGTCTACACGAGAGTCAACCACACAACACACAAACATAGTGCAAGCTCAGCTCAACCGCTGTGGCCCTCCACTTTCACAGGAATTTCCCCCTCGTTTTAGCCCAAAGGATCCTGCTTACCCTGGCAGAATATGAGCCCAGTGGCAGCATTCGGCCACAAAACAAAACTTGTATATTTCCCTAATTGCTTGAGCAGGTTCACTTGGTACGTTTTGGATAGAATCAAGCTATGTTGTTTGCGACTTAACTTAAAAAGGTACACTTCTTGATTTGTGTCCAGAATTGCCCATAGTTCTTTTGGTTTTGAACTCTGGCAGTGAATGCTCCCTCCCTTGAGTGCTGAGTGCTTTTCACTCCTCTCTGCTCCCCCCCATACACAGCTCCTAAGCTCACACTATCCTCTACCCCTCCCTTTCGTGGACAGTTGTGTTGTGTGAGCTGTGGGCAACATTTGGGTTTCTGTGTCACAATCTTAAAAGCCATAAGTGCGTCAAGCCTGACTGCATCATGTCATACCCTTTTCACCGTAATTGGCTGACTCAGAGACTTAGAGGCCAAAAGGAGGGTTAGAGGTTACCACGGCAATGCCCTGATGTGTGGCGTAACTCCAGGCAATGGTTAGTCTTTCCTTAAGAGAGCTCATTATGGGCTGGCGTGAAGCCCCGTTTCAGATCTCTGCTCCAGACAGTCGCTCAGAACCAATTAACACTCTCTCCCTCTCCCTCTCCCTCTCTCTCTCTCTCTCTCCATCACAAGCTCTCTACCTTTAACTAATTCCCTCTGTCACCGTTGTTCGTCTCTCCTCAGACCTTCCCTGCATCAAAGGGAAGATCTGACCAGCATCACCAGCATCACAATACACCGACACAGACGCGGATACGCATCCTTCGATAGCACGGACAAATAAGCACAGGTCAAATGGTCAGTGCTTATTAGCTTTGTGTGTTGAGTGGGTCCAGCGATGGATGAAGCCACACAATCTGCCAGTAATTATTCCCTCCTGTCCCCCGTATGGCTGCTCCACTGCCCCCTAAAGCCTTCTGGGCAGATGTTTCTCCTCTGGAGCCAAGAACAGAACCAGGGCTAGTATATAGGCTAATGGAAATAATGAGACAAAATGCAGGTGGGGCTAGAAAGGGTGGCAATAGTGATGGTTGTAAATGCATAACGGAGAGGTTCTAAACTCTGACGTCATTTTAGAACATAAACATATCTCGTTACTTAATGTTTCACATGGAGGACAGGCGCTTTCTTAAGAAGTAGTACAGCCACAATACACTTGATGACCCCGAATTAGCCCGAACTGAGAAAGATGCTCAGCATCGCCCACTTCCCTTTGACGGGTGTAAACTAATCGCAGGCATTATCGTTAATGTCACAGGACACTGGGAAGGAGAGCGCAGGAGGAGCAACAAAGGACATGTTGAATTGATGTGGCAAGACGCCAAACAGGGTGAAATACAGACGGAGAGAATAATGGAGCATGGCAGGAATGGTCTGAGGGAAGAAAACGCGGAGAGAGAGAGAGAGAGAGAGAGAGAGAGAGAGAGAGAGAGAGAGAGAGAGAGAGAGAGAGGGAGCAAAAAGGGAAGGGGTGGGGGGGGTGGGGTGGGATGTATGCCACCACACACATGCCGTACGTACATTGAGTGTGTGTCTGTGTGTGTAGTGTTTTCAGCTGTAGGGCTTGGCGCTAGGCATCATGATGGCAGCGGACAACATCCGTGTCCTGTGGCTAGGAGCTAGCTTAATAGCGTGAAAGGTTCAGTGAAGGTTCAAAGAGATTTCTTGTCTGAAATTGTCAGCATGACTATAGAGCATACAGTAAGATCGCTATTGCTATTTTACATCTGAAAGGGATTTACTGCTCAATTCAGCTGGGTGAGGGTATTTCCATGGGTGTGTGTGTGTGTTTGATGGGTCCCACCTCTCTGGCGCTCAGCTCAGAGTCTAAGGGGACGTGGAATCGGAGCAGATGTAGGAGGACTGCTTTAAACAACTGAAACAATGACATCTCAGTTATATGGTACATACAGGCCTACGTAAAAATAGCATCTTCCATCCTGTTCAAAGAGTAATCATAACTGGATGTTAGCCGCACCTCTATGGCGAAGGTTTATAGTTATAAGAGAGCCATTGTTTTGCTAACGGTGGCATTAGCCAGCTCCAGTGCCCTTCCTAACCCATCTCGCCCACACGCGTACTGTATACTGGAGGAGGAGTGATCTGTGACAGAGAACAGAGCATGTGATGGAATCATGTGTTTAGAGCTGTGGTCTGGGGTTCAGCACTGATGTAAAAGTAAAACCAAACATGCTTAGACACAAGTTGGCTAGATTCTGAAACCAATGCAAATGTAAATCATTTTTTGAATCATTTTTTTTTTCATTTTCGCCTAGGTAACTTCCCACGAGACGCAATGCAACTCAAATGATCAAAGTTTAATGTTCAAATGTGAAGTGAGAGAGAGAGGGAGCGTTAATAATAAATAATACAAAAGTAGAAAAAGTATAAGAAAAGTAGAATTGGGGAAGAGTGAATCCGGAGAAGTGCAGGGAGGCAGAAAGGGAGGCACAGGGTTGGAGGGAGCAGAGTTGAGGATGGTCCAAAGGTCCAGGGGAGGGAGGACAGGGCGGGACAGGGCAGGGTAGGAGGGGTTCTAAAGTCAACAGCTAGAGCAACAGCTCCCCCTGGGGCTAAGGATAGATACTGCAGATGTCCTGCTTGTCTTTCTGACTCATTACCTAATGCTGTATGTTCCATTGAACTCTCTTTTACTGACATGACAGACTGACAGAAATAAAGAAATAAAGAAAAATAAAAAACAGGGAAGAAATTGGGATTGTATGGAACAAACAGTATGGAGTAAAAATCATTGAGAGAATGTGCCGTTATGATGGGTTTGGCTATAGAGAGCCACAACGTGTCATTAAAAAGTCTAAAATAGCAGAATAGCAGAATATCAGAACAGTTGTTAATCTATTATTTCTCCTCTCTAAGCACCTCCTCTACCCCACTCATAACACACTACATTTTCACAGCTGGGTTTTTATGTGTTTACCAACCTTTACTGTTCACTTCACTGCAGTCATTACACACCCACCCTTTGGAGAGCAGAGAAAATTCAGAGCAAAAAATAAATAATTCAACCGGTAATTTATTGCTGGGCACTTCATTCCAACCCATCACATACCAGTTTTGAGCACACGAAACACACATGAAACACACACACAGACACACACACACACACTCTCCTGCTCGCAAAGTGGTGTGGTTAGCATGTCCATAATTAATTTACCATCTACGGCTGGTAGCACAGATGTCCTTCGGAAGAGGGAACCGAACCGTTCATTTGTGGACTGATTGGGGCTTAAGTCAGAGCCGGGGTGGGGGTGGGGGGGCTGGACGCCGCTGTCGTGGCCTGACCAGGGGCCGCCATTTTGGGGGTGGGGTGGGAGCGATGAGCAGTGGCTCTATTCCAGACAAAAATCCCCCCACAGCCCCGTGACTGTGGGGGGATGATAGGGGGCAGGATAGTCTAGTGGTCTGGGTGTTGGACTCCCAGCCAGAAGGTTGTGGGTTCGAGCCCCAGAGTTGGCCTACCTGTAAGCATCCTTGAGCAAGATGCCTAACCCGTACCTGCTCCATGTAATAGCACCATGTAATTGTAAGTCGCTTTGGATAAAAGCGTCTGCTAAATGTAAATGTGACTAGCATGTTGGATGGATGGATGGATGGATGGATGGATGGATGGATGGATGGATGGATGGATGGATGGATACAAGCAAGGGACCAGATTACGTAGCTCAGTGGAGAAGGGGGCCGCTGGGCCGCTAGCCGTGTCTGATGAGAGGAACCACAGGCCAGCATGGAGAGCTACATTCCACAGTGGCCATCACTAGCCGTTTTACATCTGGTCTGGACCACCCCCCCCCCAAACACACAAACTATCCTCTACTGCTCATACACTGTTCTCAAACTTACTGACCCACGAACCCCCAAAATCAGTCATGTGTCCACAGATGTAGAAATGTAGAATAAAACGGCATTATTACTACTACTGTTTTAATAATAATAGTATTTTTCCAAGTACAATTCGACACAGTACAAAGCGACACAGTTACAAGTGTTAAGGAGCAGGCAGGGGTTACTGGGCTTGCTGGCACTAGACTATCCAAAAGCATCACGTAACCCCTTTGAGAACCCACGAGTGTGTGTCTACAGTAAATGTGTGTTATTTTATTATCATTTTGTATTATTCAAGACATTATCATGTGTTTGCGTATGTCAGAGGCCTTGGTATGGTGATTGCTGGTGAGCTTTCAGTCCCGGGAGGGGCCCCGGTTAGGCCCGAATCAGCACCGAGGGTGAGAAAGGTCCCTGACGTGGCAGCGCTGGAGCCGCGCTGCCGTATGTGCATCTCCAGGGACTTCCCCTTCTACGCTGAGGTCGACGCCCCGGCGCTCCAGCAGGCGTACATCACCCGCGTGACATCACCGCTCATGCTGGCCAAGCCGTTGCCGTAACAACGCAAACAAGAGGAATGTGTTGCGTAAACCCCAGGGCTGATAGCGTATTTTATTCAAACCTACGATGACTGGCGTATGGCATATTCACCAACTGTGATCACGTCACTTTTGTGTGTTCCCGCTCATCCAAAGCGACTTACGGTACAATTACAAGTATTATAAGGAGCAGGTAGGGGTTAGGCATCTTGCTCAAGGAGGCTTACAGGTAGGCCAGGGCTCGAACCCGCAACCTTCTGGCTGGGCGACCACTAGACCATCCTTTCCTATACAGCTATTGACAAATGTACTTTATTATATTGTCGCTTTGGATAAATGCAAAGTGTAATTTATTACTGATATTTAAAAGGGGGAACTAAGGTTTAAAACATTATGTTAAAATAATACGATTGGTTTAAAATATTTTTAAAATGGTTAATGTGTGTGTGTGTGTGTGTGTGTGTGCATCTACATTATGTGGGCTGTGTGTATGCAATAATAACAATAATATAACAATATGTGTGTAAAATGTGTTTGTGCGTACATGCATTTGATTTGTGTGTGTGTGTGTGTGTGTGTGTGTGTCCAGTGATCCAGGGCTCATCAGAGCTCATTGTTAGCACACACAGCCCCTGCTTGAATCAGGCAGGCCTCCTTTTCCATAGATAATAGCTGTAATCCTCTTATCTCAATAGGACACGGACCCAGAAATACAGCAGATGGATTTGGCCCAACATTCATACCTGGCCTTGAACACGCTGCACAATCAATCTAATGCGCTTATAAAGCCAGACCCAGATAGGAAGTAATGCTGGGAAACACCTCAGGGGTCGGAGTAGCGATTTCTAATGGCAGAAAAGTGTAGTTCTCTGCACACATATGTACTGTACACAGTGTACACACACACACACACACACACACACACCTATTCATTTGGGTAGGACGTGCACACACCCAGCTGCAACACGCATGTGGATTCATAGAAAAAGCCACCCGCTGAAATGCTTTGTGTGTGTGTGTGTGTGTGTGTGTGTGTGTAAGCATACAGACTCACACACACACACCACTTATTTCACCATTCGGCAGGGAGTCCAGG
>JAODLI010002369.1:0-10573 GCA_027575585.1 Percopsis omiscomaycus
ATTAATATTATTATTAAAAATATTATTATTATTATCATTATTATTATATTTTGTGTATGTTTGCTGGTTAAAATGATAACGATATTATGAAGCCTAATCTAAATTATTACATAAGACCGATTGCATTGACTCTGGACATAATAGGCCTATTTCCATCCATAATTTATTTAAAATAAAAGTGTCAAATAAAAGCTTTGACACCTTCTGTCTGTAAATCCAAACAATAGACCAACGCATTTTCTAAAAGAGTAAACAATTTATAAATACAAAAATACCAGCAACAACAACAGCATCTACAATAGGTCTCATGATAATAACAACAACACCAACAACAACAATAGGCTAAAAAATAATAATAATAACAACAACAATAATAATAACAATAATAACAATAACAACAAGAATAATAATAATATAGGGCATGATATAAAAGTTCAAATTGTTTTGCCACAGGACAGTGTACTGGTTCACTTCAGTGTTTTTCTTTATGTGCCCATGTGTAAACTACATCAGACAGTCGTGTGCGCCTGTTTACATTGTGTTCTTGTCTTTATGATAATTTCTGTACTTTTCAAAATGCTGTGATGAAAGACCGAGACTGTGCAGGCTAGATGGATCAAGCCTGCCCATTTTGCCTTCCTTTCGTAAGAAGAAAATAACTAAATATACTGGTACCAGCTTTGGCCTCGAGGGCCATCAATTCACCGAAAACTAGTTGTGGGATGTATCTTATTCGTTTTTGTACGGCTTTACTCGTTTGTTTGTTCAGTTATATCGTCAATCTGTGCCAAAGCACAAACACGTGCACGTGCATTTGTGTCACCCAAATCCCGTGGTAAATAGCCTGATAGAACAAGGCTATACGGGCAATTAATTCACAGTTGGCAATTCATTTCTTTGGCTAAATTCAAAAGAGAATGCAAAAATGTGCGGACTCAATGTCAGTTGAAGAATTTGGATAATTATGGGTAAATGTCTTGCCTTTAGGAATGGAATAATTATAATAGGCAGAATTTCAGTGACTTTCAGGACAATTTTACTAGTTTTAAAACTGTATGGCCTCTTTATCAGCTTCAAGGCAGGGCCTACAAATCTGTTTGTCATTGCGACTATTAGTTAGATTTATACTCTAATGCATCACCAAGAAGCTTTGTCTATTGTTTTATATGTAAAAAAAAACAATCCTCAAATAGACTCGACATCTATTCATTTATTGACAATTTAAGAAATTCGAATAGGTGTATATTTTGGATCTTCATATTGAAATTCTGACTGCATGACAATTCAATTCCTAAAATTCTTAAGATGAATTTGAGTTTTAGAAGAGAAAAAAAACGTTGACCTGAAATCTGTGACTCCGATTACATGAAGGGGAAAAGAAATCAACGATTGCACAATTTCTATATGCTTTTTGTCATTAAAATGTATTTTTTTTCTACAAATTTTTTGCAGTCTTGTTTCATTTATTCAGACTGAGGGAAGCATAGTGTCACCATGTCAGTATTATAACAATTTATAATAACACTCTATTTGATCTGTTTATGCTATACAATAACTAGAAACAATAGACTCGTTTCTGTGTTTGTTATTGTTCTGGAATAGTGTACTGTTTATATGTAGGCTAAAGCTTAGAAGATGTATTTTTGACCCAAGAGAAACATCAGGCTTTTTTTCGAAGTCGGCCACAAAGTTTATAGCAACTCTAAAAATGTAAGTAAAGGTTGCAAAAGATTCATAACACCACCTGTTCTAACTAGAAATCAAACAATTAATTGCGAAATTAAATCCTTGGTCTAATGTCTTATTAGTAAACAGGCCAATTGCTATGTTAAAACTGGATTGTCTAGGCTACACATTATCTAAAAAATTTAATCGCGATTTGTTACGCCACTACTGGGCCTATAGGCATAGGCTAATCTACATTCCGTAAACGTGGCTTTAGGCGACTGGTCTAAATCACTACAAAACAAAAAACTTTCACCTATTTTTTCTTTACCATTTAAGTAGGCCTATTTCTTAACAGGCATCATGCATTTAAACGTAGGCCTATACGGCTATAGGTGTCAAAATAAAATATTCAAAGTTTACAATGGAATCCCATGGCCTATGGAAAACCTGATCACATGTGTTGTAGCCAATGGTTTTTATGTATAATGTATATGTTAAGCCATGGTGAAGTTAGCGGCCAATCAATCAGCACATCACTTTATGTCTGATTGTTTTACGACGCCTTTTACGTCGGAGGGTTAGTGTTTCTTATTTCATGTTAGGGCTTTTTGTATGTGCTGTAAAGTCAGAAACAGCCTTATATTGCCACCTAGTGGCTAGTAATAATCACGTCTAAAGACAGTGTATCGCTTGAGTGTTGTTTGAATCTAGGAATATTATCTATTAATTATAATAGTCTCTTTTTGTGACCCAAGATTCTAAATTCATCTGCAAAAATATTGTTAACAATGAAACATGTAATATGTAACATCTCATACCATTTTATTTATTGGAATGGACACTAGTCTGACTATTAGCAATGAAACATTTAATTGGTGACATCTTGTAAAGTGAACATTGTTTACAGCAACATATTTAGACCAAGACAATACACATATTTCATTTCCTTCTTTTATTTCTTTTTTCTTTTTCTTTTTATTTAAATACCCATTACATAGTTAGGCTATCATGTTGTGCTGATGTGTTGTCATTGATATATAGGCCTACAGTATCTTCAGATTTGTAATTTGTTCAAACCAAACAAACCACAAACCAAAAATATGTGTTGTCACATGAGAGTGCATGCCTATCTGACGTGTGTGTGTGCGTGTGTGTGTGTGTTAAGCCAGCCTTAAAGCCAGCTCTCTGGAGGACCCTGATGCTTGGATTCTGTCCTATCAGCAGGCGACCATCATCTGCCCTGCTCCCGGCCCTCACGCTTCCACAGGCATCCTCTGCATTATTCATATCGCTCTCTCTCTCTTACACACACACACACACACACACACACACACACGCGCGCGCGCACGCAGGCACGTGCCAGCCACACACAGGCACACGGCCAGTGGCTCTGACACCGTGTGCCACCCCTGACTCACCGGGGCTGAATAATAACAGAGAGGGCCTGTGCGCCAGCGTCGACGTCTATGCTGCGTGGTCTCCGCTGCCTTGTGAGCACAGCGGTCTCGCGGGGGGTTGGGGGGTCCACACAATGGTCACAGAAACACGGGCCAAAGTCAAATATTATTATCTGTTCACGTATAACGTGTTTCCTCTTCACATCCCGTCTTCCCCCAAACACACACTTGTTCCTCAAGACACTATCTCCAACGGCAGTCTTTTCTCCCTCTATCTCTCCGTAAACAAAGAAAAGGGCGCAAACCTAATCCAGCTGTGTTTTGCAGTCGGGCTCAGTATTGTCATACTGTAGGCTAGCCTAGTACGCACAGAGGAAGGAGCATCATGGGAAAGATGGTGCAGGAGTAGCTTTTACCCACTTCCGTGTGTTGAGACAGGTTGGTTGGCTCGTCTAAGTGTCTGGGGGATACACACGCCCCCTTTGTCAGATGTGGAAGAAAGAAGGACAAAGAGGGAAAGTCTGACAAATGTTTCCAATCAGTAGCAAACAAATAAAGCACACCCTAAAATAACCATAGCTATATTTAATGAAATATGATTAATCCACCAACACACAACCTCATCTCTAGGTATGATACATTCATAGGAAGATTTATTTATGTTACAGAGCTCTGTATTTTTGATCACGTACACGTCGATTTGTCTTTTTTGTCTCAATTATGTACAGTTTGATGAGGATCCACACGTGCAACACACACAGTACAGACTGACAACGCAATATGGCTTCTAGAGTCTACCGGGAAGTGACACAATGGAGCTGAACCCTGTCTCCTCACCACTAGCTGCAGCACAAAGTAGTCAAGTGACATCAATCGGAGTGACATCCTGATGTCAGAGTGACGTCACCCTGGAGCCGGTCTAAAATATTTTCATATTCACTATTCTGAGGACATATTCATACATTTTTATTTTTTCTCTACGTTTTTATGGTCAAGGGAGGCTAATAATAACGCAATGTGTGTAACTATAGTACACTATAATATATTGGTATTTTTATACCACATGGCAGCTTACATCATGCACATATGGCATTGACTTAGCATTAAACAGTGAATCACTCTAAGAAATCCAACAAGCCAGCTTTCCACAGGAGATAATTGCATACACGGACATAGAGACATAGTCTACACAGAAAATAAAATATAAAATACTATATCACAAAAAAATATAGAAATTATTGTAAACAGAGACATGTAAGCCCTAGAATACATTGATGAACATAAAACAATCACCATAAAAATACCACAATATAGTGCAAAATAAATATTTAACCTTAACCTTATACATCAACAAAAAACAAAAATATAAAAAGGTACACTCCTTAATTTTCTTATAGCAGTCCCTGAATCCCATATCTCTGCTCCAGCTCACTACTTATATTTTGTCCACAAAAGGGTGAGAATGTTCAGACACAAATCAAGGAGTGTCCCTTTAAATAGCATTATTAAATAACAAATATATAAAATATATCCTGGCACTGGCATACAACGTCAATTTCTATAGGAGTCAGTTCCAACAAGGCAAAATCTGCTCTGAAGAGTGAAGGCGAGAACATGCAGGCAAAGACGTTTAAGACAGAAAATTGCAGTTGTAGACCCTATTATCATGATTCTATTCAGGTTTCACACACATACGCACACAAAGACTTTAATGTCACTGTGTCTCAAAGGCTTGGTTTTGTAACATAGTTTGCCCAGTTCATACATTTTGACACTTGAGCACCTAGAAAGCCTTGCTGTAAACACAAAGAGGGTCAAAAGAGGAGCTTGAGTGTCACTGCGAATTGAAAACTTCTTTGTTAAAACAATGAAGCCATCGCTTTCAACTCAAATATGATATTGGACAAGACTCTAGAGAATCACAATGTACGACAAATCACCCTTTATAGGGTTTTGTTCTTGTGTCCTTGTTGTGTCCTCATTACAAAGGGCATTTTGGTCATCATGTACACAGGCTTCAGCAGTGGCTCGGCAAACCTTCCTTTCAAACATTTCAGGATGTTCTGCATTAGTAGGGGACTATCAATATGAAAGCAGCATTATTCCAGTATAATCACACGATCACCAGCTCACTAAACAAACCCGTTTTTTGACCTCTGAGACCAGATATGGGCAAACTGTCCATCATCTACTGCCCCAGAGTTCTTCTAGCATGGAATTTTCTTCTATCCTACACTGTATTTTTCTATCTTAAAATATTGTAACAATGTGCACGTGTGTGTGTGTATTTCTCTGTAGAGAAGGAAAGGCTCAGCTGTGTGCGTGTGCCATCATACATTAAATGAACACAAAGGATGACTCATCCATGCGCCATAAAAGGGGAAAATACACCCCTATAGCTTCAGCCTATACACAGAGCCGTCACACACAATAAATAGCTTTGCACGTATTTGCTGAATGACAAACAGGCATAACAAGCTGCACCCCTAGCATCCAAAGCTACAGACATCTGCACCAGCCAACAATTATTATTAAAATTATACCCGTTTCCTTTCTCTTACAGACTAGGATTTTCTTGTATTGCTCTTAATGTCGCATCTCTTCTCTCTATTGCTGTACTCATCTATCATATGCTGTGGATAATGTTTGCAACTACCAAGTGTGTCATGAACTGGAAACTGGCAGAGAAAAAAAACAAGGCAAAGGATATTTCTCTTTCAAAATCAATGAGCTACATCTTTGTGGGGTCACTCTGGCCCGAGGCACTAACGAACAATAAACATGAAAGGGGCCAGCACAGAAATGTAGATAAGGGACTATCTACAGAGGGCGTAAAGGGACATTATTATTTTTAATTGGCACGTACCAGCCATGCACTCAGAGGAGCCTATATATCTACATATACTGTCTATTTCTACATGATTGTTTCACCCGCTCTTGATGGCTAAATGTGAAAGGTCAAGATCTATGTACATATACGAGCACAATCTGTGTGACTATCCACACAATAGCAGAGTTTAAGGTTGCGTATCATCCCAGTATACATTTGAGTTTAATGGAGGGGCTGGCAATCACCACTATCCTGAACGGAATTGTCTTTTGCGAAGAATTTGTCATAAGCGGTTACAAATGTCATTCTTCATCATTAACTGGTTGCGAAACTACAATATCGATCAAGATCAGTCAAAGGGCAGCAGGTAAATACATGACTCCCACTTATAAAGACAGCAAGACTGGCCCCTCGGCTCTTCAAAGGGATTATAGAGGTCAGAACAGTAACAGAACCATAACCACCGAAGTATTGGGTCATCATTTAAACACATACATACTGGGGACATTTAAGGGGAAACTGCCCACCATATTTACACTATATGACACTATATAACATGGGGGATAATGTTTGTATTTGCAAGTTAATTATACTCATATATAATTATATATTCTATCTATTAGATCTGAGAATCAAATCAAGTATCATATTTACACTGAATTGTTGTCGTTCACATTTTTCATTTACAGTTCCCCACATATCAATAGCATATCAATATAAGGAGTCCTATGTTGCACAAGTGAAGGGTTCAGTAAATGAAGCACACGCGCGCGCGCACACACACACACACACACACACACACACACAAGGATGGAGATGCGGGGTGTAACACATAGTTGCCGTGGTGATGAAACGGGGATGACCGGTGGCAGGAGGAGTATCTCAGCATCGGCATCATTTACTCCCAGACTCTTCTTCCTAATAGGTTTGTAAAATTTTGACTCTCCTCTGCTCTTCTGTCAATGCAGCCGTGTGCTGCCTGCCTCCATTCTCTCTCTCTCTCCCTCTTTCTCTCTCTCTCGCCTTATTACTGACTCTCTCCTCCTCGCCTGCTCCATGTCTATGCTTTCGTCTCTTTTCTTCCCGTGTAATCGGTCAGTTCCTCCAGTACTCTAAGCAAGTAGAGAGTACTTGGTCCTTAACTGGCAATGCGAGTCCACCAAACACTCCCCCAAAGATAATCCTCAATGGATATTTTTTACTCCATGAGGTAGGGGGGGTGGGAAGGGGGGTTGTGTTAAGGTGGGATCCGACACCCAGTTGCCGCTGTACTGCGTGCGTGTGTGCGCGCGCGCGTACAGCTATACGCAGTGTTCCGTCAACACTTGAGGGGCTCCAGTTCGGAGCACTCCGTGTCCATGTCCGAGTCGTAGAGCGAGTGGCCCGTGCGGTCGCTCCCGAGCGACGGCGGGTCCACCGGTGTGCGCGCGTGGGGCGTGTGCGTGCGCATGTCCTCCGTGCGAGAGAACAGGCCCAGGTCGCTCTCCTCGGTGGTGTCCTTGTAACACAGGTCCTCCACGTCCACAAACCACTCGGGCCAGAACCGCCGGCGGATCCGCTCGCAGTACATGGCCAGGTTGATCAGCTCACCTGGACAGGAGCGGACAGGAGCGTCGCGTTAATCTCTTTGTATTTGTATTTGGTTTAACGGTGATTTAAATGGACCTGTATGGTTTTCTTATAGGCTCTATAGAGCTGCTGTTATTGGATCAAACCCAGTGTCAAGTTAGCCTTGTTGTGTGTCTTTAAGCAAGACGCTAATAACCCTACCTGCTTTAGGGCACTATAACATCTCTAGACTTGAACCGTGATACCCATTAGCAAGACCAAAATAAAAATGATCCCCATGAGCGTCCCATGTTGATGACCTCACCTTTTATTAGCTGCTCAGGCCTAGTTCCTGGTAGCGTCCACATAGCAGGGGCCAGGTGACTAAACACTGCAGCATCCACCGTCGAGACCTTAGAGCCCATCAGGTACTTCTTATCACCTAAGAGAACAGACAATGGTAAAGGTAAATAAAATTAATGCATTTTTTTTTTTATCCTATTGTACGTTCACTAGAAAATGTTACCAGGCGTCATTCAAAGTTCTTCTCCAAGTGCATGCAAGGTATTAGAGATGACTGGTTGTCATAAGCTAAAAAGGATTTCCCAACACTGCTGCTTTGATTTCTTTTAGATGCGTTTATCTCAGATCTACCCTTGGGGCTGTCCATGAGTTATTTATTGCCTGCAGTACTTACGTTTTACCAGAAGAGGTCAGCAAGGCACTATTTTCTGTTTTATGCAAGGTTACTTACAAATTTACCACATGAACTGTGTGTGAATCACACATGATTATATGTTCATGTGGTTTAAACATATTCTAACATATTAAAACAACACTCAGTTTCATATTCAGTATAAATGTTTTTGTTTTGTTATGTGTTTTTTTATACTTTGCTCACAGATTTGTGAATTGCTTTTGTAATTGCATTACATAATTTGTGAATTATAAAATGGAAAAATTCCCAATCTTCATGCTGTATTCCCACAGGTGTGTACGTGCACACCCCTCTCCTTCGTACCTAATAGAGTGGCAAGGGTGCGCATGTCCTTCTCCATCAAAGCATAGACCTCCTCTTTAGAGAACCGCCCAATCCCGTGGCCGTACATCTCCCGCTTGACAATCCCTCCGGTCAGGTGACTCAGGATCCACTTGAGCAAGTCACTCAGTGGCCCACTCACCGACAACATCTTCTGGGTCTCCTCCAGGTTATCTATCCACTGGCAGTACGCTATGGTCCTTTACGCATAGACACCAATGGCAGATGTCAACACACGTAAAGATAGACATACAAGACTATGATTATATTACTACTGCCGCTATTACCATCATTATGACTATGATGTTGCTATTATATTTTTCTGCTACTACCATAAAAACCACAATAATAATAATACTAATAATAACAATACTAATAATAATAATAAATATAATGTATATTATGATTTTTAACTAAATCTGTATATTGGGAGTAATATACTGTATACACATATGCGTAAAACAATGCATTGTGGAGCCCCAACCAGGTAGTTGGGCTCCAAACCTGGAGAGCTCCAGGTGTGGACAATCAGACAAATCAACCCTGCCCTTAAAAGCTGGAGCTGAGCCTATTGCGAGGGAAAAGAGTTTAGGAGGTTGACTACGGTAGACTAAGGACATTATAGAAGAGACTGGCCACTCGGCAGCCATCTTGGTAATGCCCGCGGGCAGTTATTTCAGGCTAACAAGACCAGGCCCCTATCTAAATGAATGGGGAGAGACCCATAACTGCACTTTCAATGGTCACGGGGACATAAACACTAAATGTATAGAATTACCAGTCAAATCTGATAAATAAAACGCTTAAAAAGGTGACTTTGACCCAAAATAAGGATTCCAACCCCTGTTTGCTGCTCAACTGACACACCTGCCGGCTTGAGTTGCCACAACATGCGTGCACAGGTTCAACACAACACACTTGAGAAGACAAATGTGGTTGTCAGAAGGTCTCTTGCTAAACGTGGGCCCTGCTAGAGGGGAACGCCTATGTGGCCGCAACGAAAGCTCACGTGAGGCTTACCAGTAGAAGTGCTCCTCCACCATCTTGGTGATGGCGCGGGACACGGCCCTCTCGTGCGGCGTCAGGCTCTTGTTGAGGCTCACGCCCAGCCGTTCCTCCAGGAAGTCGATGATGAACTCGGTGCCGCTCACCTGCTCCCGGTTGTACTCAATCCATGGCATCTTCCCCTGTGGCGAGAGCTTCCCGTCAAAGTAGTTCTGGAGGTCCAGGCAGGAGGAGAGGGGGGGAGAGAAGAGAAGGCAACTTACTGTGAGTACAATTACAAGTATTAGGGAGAAGGTAGGGAGCTAGGCTTCTTGCTCACAGGTGAAACCATGACCTTTCAGCAGTGTTTGTATCTTTATACATTTTTATGCTGTATTTTATGCAACGTTTATTGTTTTATTTGGGTTGTGGATCAGAAGGTTTTAAAACCACTGTTATAGTGGTTTTAAGCTGGATGTAAGCTGGATATAAATAATATTGTGAAATGAAAGCCCTCCCTGTTTAACGCACACTGACCTGGTAGGGAAGGTCGACCATGCGGAGGTAAGTCTCCATCTTGAGGCAGAAGGGGGACAGGGATGGGGCACCAGTCTTGGGCCTGGAGAACTGGTGGAGTATGATAGCATCCTTAGAGTCCAGCTCTTCTTCCTTCCTGCAGTGGGACAGAGCAAAACCTTGTAGTCAAATAGTGAGAAGGACCCTTGTGGGTGATGCATGCAAGTGGTCCAGACCAAATGTTCTATTTAAGGTCTTGGCTTTGTTATAGCACCCTCAGAACCCCAAATATCTCACTTATGATGTTTGCAACACAGATCAACCTTTAAAGAAAACATGACTTTCCCATGGTTGTTTTTTTCTAAACACTTGTTTGGCTGCAGTGAGAATAATAAATATTTAACAGGGTGGACACAAATACATTAGCATTAGTGCATTTAAAGTGTGTGTGTGTATGTATGTATGTATTTGTGTGTGTGTGTGTGTATGTATGTATGTATGTATGTATGTATGTATATGTGTGTGTGTGTGTGTGTGTGTGTGTGTGTGTGTGTGTGTGTGTGTGTGTGTGTGTGTATATATATATATATA
>JAODLI010002370.1:0-10573 GCA_027575585.1 Percopsis omiscomaycus
GGGTTATATTGCCTCGCCGAGTTACACACACACACACACACACACACACACACACACACACACACACACACACACACACACACACACTCCTGTTCCATCAGCATGGTTCCTTGTTACACCCCTCTCACCCAGTCAGGGAAATTCTTGTGTGAAGGACCGTGTGGGCGTGTGACAGAGCTAGCTTTGTCAGCTCTTCCATGTATGGTCGACGATGGTCCAGTCAGTTTGTGTCCTTCCACATTAATGGAAATGTTACGCTCCACAAGATACTGTCGCGCTACGTTGTGTTGATATCCTCTGCATTCTCTTCAAGTTTCTCTAGTGAATCCTACTCCCTCTCCTCTCCCCTCACTGTTGCTTAGTGATTAATGTGAGCCATTCGCAGCGGTTAGTTATGATATTCGCTTAAATGGAATCTAATCGTTGTCGTTTTTTTGTCTAGAATGCCTTAGGGTGCTGCTTTGCTGCTAAGATCTAAAACATTGTAAACCTGTTATGTCCTGTTCAGAAGTTTCAGGTCTTGTCTGATCTGAACTTGTCTTTCTGTGGCCTGGTTAAAACCATCCTGATTTTCTGCCAGCCCTGCCTCTAGAATGCTTTACATATCAGTCTGGGAACTGATATGTAAACTGAAAACTCTGAAACGTCGTGTGGGGAACCGTCTGCCCAATCAGCATCCAGATGGTGCCAATTATGTTCTGCTTGGTTAAAAGTAGGGCTGGGCGATATGGACCAAAAGTCATATCTCAATGTTTTTGGTCTGAATGGCAATATACAATATATATCTCTATTTATTTGATGTGGGTTAAATTCTCAGTTGTAAGCCAGCTATATGTGAGATGTCACCTTTATCTATAAGTCTTTGATCAAAATATAGTGCAAATACAGGGTTCCTCTCTCTGTTTGAGAATACACCACTGTGTAAATATCACAATTTAAATTATATATTTATGTAATTTATATCTAACATATATCTTCCCTTCCTGCTGAACAAGATACACAACTTTTCAAATATCAAATGTAAATGAAAAATCTTTATAAAAAATTAATATACACATCTCTGAGAATACCTCTTCAGTTGTTTAACACAGTAACAGACTGAATAAAAAAAGTGCAGAAACAGGTTTTCCTTTCATGTTTACAAAATGCATCTGTGCAAATTACAATTAATATGTAAAACTATAGTAGTTTATTTTTGTTCTACTGAGGTGGACACTTTACGAGACTTTCCTTGTGTATAGTCCTGTAGCTCTCTCTGTAGTGCAAGGACACTAGCCTCTGCTAGGCTATAACTTGCCACTTGGCGCTTCTCTTTTCATAGGTTAGGCTACACCCTAAGTTTATGAAACTTGCAAAGCGCTATGTTTTAAGGCAGAAGGTTATGGCTTTCCAGTCTAGCTTGCAGCAGCAGGACCTCCACGTCCACTAAATTTAACACTCTTCGTACTGCTGTTTATGTTGCTGCTGTAAATAATGGAAGAGATTTATTTGCTTCTAGCACTTGTTGCAACATGTTTATATTGCACACATATAATATTGTCCTGCTGCTTATCCTACCATTTAAGCCTGAACCATCTCCAAATTATTAAACCATTGTTTCTCTTCTTACAAACCAGCTCCTCATTCCTATCTTGACCCATGTCTTCCTCCATGTTGCGCTGGAAAACGTGTGAGTGAGTAGGTGCGGGGTTCTATCGTGCCGAGATTTGCCAAACTAGCATGCTTCGGGGAACAAACGAGTTGACATGACAAACGCACATCTCGCCTATATACAGTACTCGCTCAGGAAAGTGGTCTGGATGGGAAGTGACGTATATGAGGTTTTGCTTTTTTTTTTTTACATCTTTTTGTGTCTGAGAGGGAGAACCATAGAACAGAGTGAGATAAGCGAAATGTCAAAGCGAGTCTTATGCCGGCGGCTTAAGAAAAATGACATGACAATTTGTACTCTGTTTGCGATGAAATCATTTACTACATCGCACAATGAACACGCCGCGGTATTTTTGATATATCGCCCACCCATAGTTGAAAGTGGTCTAGTCAACTGCTAGTGCCTGTGTTTGAAAATCACCATCAAATGTTTGTAGTTCTGATTAGCTGAACCTGGTCCAATTGGCTGCTATTGATTTGATTGATACCTATTTGCACCACTTGGCTGACGTGTTGTTTTAACAGAGAATTCCCAAATGGATATGTAAATCAAAGCAAATCATTAGAGACCTTGCAAAATCAGGATGGTTTTAACCAGGCTAGCCTCTGTCCCCCCCAGAGTCTATTTGTGCTTCTTTTCCTAACTGCCTATACAATATCTCAGCAGTATGTTGCCAGACCCTTGTAGAACAATCTGCCAGCTCATGTCAGTGTACCATTTGCGTTAGAATCTTATTATAGCAGCGCCTGTGTTAGCGGTGCCTAGCAACTGTAAGCTGATGCTTGACTTGCTTGTTGCATGAATCAACCTTTACTGATTTTTCTCTTTTTTTTCTTTACTTCTGTCTCCTGTCTCGAAATCAGATGTTCATCAAGTACATAAAGGTTAGCACACTTCTGTCTCTGTCAGGGGTTATGGAGCACAATAAAGTGCACTCTAATGGTTGCACTCTAATGGGTGAGCTTTGGTGGCATAGTATATACTCATGTTTAATGCATGCAAGAGATTTATTATTAAGCCATATAATGCTGGGCAGAATTGTCATTACCAAGTTTGAGTGTGAGCTTATGGGATGGGGATAAAGACATTATTTGTTGGACTGTGTGGATCTTATTGAGCGTTCTGTTTTCTCCTCCTGCAGATTGAACTACTCTCCCACTTTGGATCAGAGCACTTTTGTCCTCTCAGTCTGATCAGGTAAAGGAAAAAAAAAAAACGACGTGCCTGGATCCGTGGCTGTTCACTTACACTTACTTTTTAATGCAGGCTTTTGGCTCTGAATTGGCATGAAACAATGGGAATATACTGTGTGTGCTTGCCCTAGATTCCCAATAAGGGATCATTTGATCTTTCAATATTACTTTGAAGTGCTCTGTGCAAGGATAAGAGCTTAGAGCAAAGACATGAGAACGAGAACAACCGGTGTCACCCTTTTACAGTACTGCATGATGGTGGACCCTGGGGGGACCATTATACTAAATGGTCGTTCTGCTAAAGTAACTATAAATATTTAGTGCTGCTGGAAATGAGAGAGAGAGATCCGAACTTAATGTGACACACTGCCTTATCCTCCAGAGCCACCAGACGGTTGTACAACAGTTGGATTAATTTTATTTAAAAAATGTACTGTTTTACTGTCTTGAATGATACTTGGTCTTGGGACTCCTAGTACATGCTGTGCTGTACGCTACTTGCACCAACCACTATCTATAGGGGCAATTGGACTGTCAAATGAATTTAAACTAGTATGTAAAGTCTATTTTGGCTTGTGATTTAAGTATGGCTCTCTTAATCACATCAATCAGGGTTTAGGAAACCATAAGCCTTGTATCTAGGATATTTCAGCACCTCTTTTTTTTGTTACTGCCTCATTATGTCGGAATTAAATTATTTATGTTTTCGGAATTTAAAAAAAAAAGCAGTTGCAGTGCTTTGAATTGGGTGCTCTGTGTAAGACGACAATGTATTATACATAATGTACTGTTTGTCACCTATTTCACAGGGAGAATAGTCCAGTTGTATTAACTAACTTAACTAACCTGTATTACATGTAGCGATCACTGATATACAGTATATATATATATATTCCTTGAATCTGTGTTGTATTTTGTACCCCAGATTTGAGAATTCCTTTATCTATACTATAGATCAAGGAGTTCTCAAATCTATAGATTCTATAGGCTACATAGTACAGTATAATGGCAGCATTTATGCCTTTTTAAGGCAGTTTCTTTGTGTTTTTACAATAAAATTGGCGTAACATAACACCTTGGTTTCTCTGAAGTTGAATGGACTAAGTCACTTTTTACTCTGCTTTGAATCGCGTAGATTCAGACACGCGCACACATGTTGGCATCCATGCTAGATGGGTCATGAGGTTGATATGGGGCTGAAGGGGTTGTCATTATGTATTTACAGGGGTCAGAGTACAGCTCCTCTGCTGTTGGTCTGCAGGAATGTGGAGAATTTTTAACTTGTATGTACCTTCATTGGGTTGGGCCTCCTGATGGGTGTTTGCACATCAGTCCTGGAACACTTAATTCAAAACTGTTTGTCTGGTGATTAAAGAACCACCACTTGATCAGCGTCCAGGTGGGTGGTTCAGTTAGTCCTTTGGTTTCTGAAAATATGCCCCGTGGATCTTGTTGCGATTGGTCGAAAACCGCCCAATCGTCTGCTAGCCCGTGATTGAAACTCACAGCCAAATGTTTGTTCTGGTCTAGTTGAAGATGGTCTAATCTCTTACTCATGATTTGATTTGATTGACACCTATTGGCACCACCTATAACAATTGACTTTGAATGGAGAGTTTCCAGGCTGGTTTTGAAGTGAGCGCATTTTAGAGCTTGCAAAATCAGATGGTCTTACCAGGCTACTATGTATGATCAACCTCATGCACATGTGTTAGTAGTGTATGCTTTGGTCTGTGGCATGTGTAAAATGACAGACCTCACTGTGATCTCACTGACCTGTGTGTGTAATCTGTGTAGGGTGTTTGGCACCAGTATGGTGGAGGAGTATGAAGAGATAGCAGACTCCCAGTACCCCTCAGAGAGGCTGGAGTATCTGGATGAGGACTATGGTAAGAGGGCATCTGCCTTTAGTTTAAGGCACTTAGTGTGTAGTTGCTTATGTTAGCAGTGCAAAACTGTGAGTTGTTTCTCCTCAGACTACCCGCCTGGATATCAACCATCCGAGGACAAGGCCTCTAAGAACCTGCTTGGCTCTGCCACCAGTATGTACAGCATTGTCACAAAACTATAAGTTATGGAAGTAATGTCATGACATTGGTAATTAAATCGCAGTGTAATATTTTATGAAATAAAATAAAAAAGAATTATAAGTTAGAAACGTTTTCCTTTATTACATAATAAATCAGCATTTTTATGATAGAAAATTGGCCATAATTAGTTAACAGTTAAGGCACTCAAATACTGGCATATAGAAAAAGCCACGTGAAGCCATTGTAGCGGGACTCAAGCTCTTTGACAATATGCTTTAACTCTATTTTTGACCAAGTAAATAACCCAGTATGCTTTGTCTCGTTCCGCTAATCGACACATTCTGGTGATGCCGTCGTAAATGAAATGTTTGAAGTGTATCCACAGAGATATCAGACTTCAGGCGAACAATGTCTGCATACAGTTTTACACAAATCATTGAGTGTGACTAAACCGGCTAAACTTTCCAGGTGAAAACGTACGCTCTAGAATTTCTGTTTTGTGTGTGCGAGTAGTAACATTAGACATAAATAAACTATTTTGTGACCATGTAATATCCTGGTAGATGTCATCGCAGTCCCACGACTGTATCGAGACATTTTTATTTTATTTTTATTGTGATATTGTTAAATCCCTATAAGATCTCTGTTGATCCAAGACGGAACACTTATTCATAACACCATCAGAACATTTTGGCCTTCCTTTCTTCCTCCTTCCTCTGAACATTTACGCAAGTCGTGAAAGACGCACACTGTGATTTGGTTGGGGTCCAACCTGCAGGGTGCCACCCGATCAAGGCATGGTGCCATGATCGCATAATCTGATGTATTAGTGGCCGTCCTCACAGACGCAACACAACCCTGCAGTGTCTGCACCCGGCCTAAGTCAGGCAGCTGGAAAGAGGTGCCATTGTAGGAGAGTGTAGTGTAGAGCAGCTGAAAGTAGGGGAAAGGCTAGAAAGACACTAAGGAAGCAAAGAGTGAATACTTAAGCAGCGTAGAAGAGGAGTGGGCAGACCCACGAGAATAAGGAAATGGCACTGCAAATGCCTGTGGTTTCAATGAGTACACCCTGGCCTCATGCCTGTGCCTGTCTATTGACTTACCAGGAACCTCTTGCAAAATCATTTCTTCCTCTAATGTTTTCTCCTAGATGCCATCCTGAACATGGTGAACAACATTGCTGCAAATGTGCTGGGGGGCAAGCCGGAGCTGGAGGGCGGAGCGCACACAGAAGGTACTGCTTCCCGTACCGTGTCTGCCCCACTCACCTCTGTCACATGCCCCACTGATAATCACCCTGTCTCACTGGCTAACAGAACCAGGTGGAACTAGGTGTCGGTAGTGCCTGATGGCTAATGTAACCTATCAAAATGGAATTGTAAACTTGACTTGGAAGTACAAATCTGCAATTTACCTAAATGCCGGTCCTTTTTTTTTTTTTTTTTTTTTTTTTTACATCAGGTTTGGTTTTAATATTTTAGTAACTTTTTAGTTGTTAGTCTTTTGTGTCCCCGAAGATCACAACAGTCTGACTGGTTTCCCAAGTCTGGTGTGATTATTATTTTTTTTTACATTTTTATAAAAAAAATGTCCCTTTACATAATGGCCCCCTTCTTTGTTTGTGAAAAGCAACATTAGACATTCCAAGAATTATGGTTTGCTTTTGGGGAAAATTGCTATGTACCAAGTTATGTCTAACTTTTTTCGGTTAATGCTTGGAGAAGTGAATGTATAAAAATGCTTCCTTTTCATAGGACATTTTCTGTGGTATAAAATACAGTATTTAAAATCGTCTAACATAACTGGTTCATCCACATTTCCAGGTCGACAGAATCACATGTATTTACATTTACCGCCACTGTCTGGCATGTATTCAACAATACTCTCTTCTGCCATCTGCCCACACTGCATTCATGCCTCTCTTTTCCCTCTCTCTCTGCCGCTAACAACTGGCCTGGCTGAATTTGACTGAACCCAACAACTTGTAGCACATATTGTTTAGTTTAACTGCTTCTAAAACTGGGCCATTGCTATTTCTCCCTTTTTCTTCTAAGTGTGAGCATATGCGTAGTGCACATGCATTCAAGTATGTGTGTTTGGTGAGGCAGCCAGATGTTTATTTGGCCGCTGGCAGAAGATGTCCCGTAGGGTTTCAGGAGAACTGTGGCTATCTGTGCTCTACCCCAGCAGGGGAGCTGAGTTGTATTTAATTTAAGGTATGACGCCAGTCCTGACTCTGGCACTGTTTACCCACCATAATGTCTCTAACCCAGCTGCTTTACCCCCAAGACAGCAAATTAAAAGAGGAAAACCAGCCACACAGAACTCCATGCATGTTTTTACACGATCTTAGACAGTTTTGCCAAGGTTATTGTACAAGCACAAGAACTCTCCCAAACTCTCCCTTAAGTCTACAAATGAGTAAGAAACAAAAATCCTGTTCTAACTGTAACTGTCTAAATATTTATCAATAGTTGAATATAGTCATTATAGTTATATTTATTATCCATTTTGAAAATACAAAGTTGTTTTTTAAGAAAAACTTTTCATGTGCCTTTCACGTGCTACTTGCATAGTGTGCTAATTCAGTGTTTTTACTTTCACAAAGTAAGAAGGGGGTGGAGTTGTGAGGCAGTTCAAACTGGACAAGACTGGCTGGAAGTACTGCTTTTCACAAACATGTCCTTCACAACCTCAGCTTTGGCAAAAGGCTCTCTGTTCTCCATTTTTTACCCCTGACAGCCACAGAGCCCCAGGATGGCAGCATGTTTCTGCCAAATTCCGTCTGTAATATTAAACATGAGCCAGGAGGAGAATGTGTTCCATATCAAATGTTCCCTATCTGCTTAATTTCTAGCCAATGCAACGACAGAGACCCAGAATGAAACCGTGGGGGTCTCAGAAGTTGAGCTCACAGCCACTCCAACCCTCAGCGTCGCTGAAACGTAAGACGCACACATCAGCTGCATATGCATAACGCAAAGATAACAAACGGGAAAGATACACTTTCCCGGGTGGTGTTAAACAAAACAACAATTTCTATCAATACCCTCCAGGTAGAATAGGAATATGTGGTTCTGTTTAGTTCACATACACACAAATGCAAAACGCTACACCAAGGTACTGTGTTACTAAGCAACTCTGACCACCAGTTTGCAGAGAGCGGAGACACAGCAGCCCTCCTCCCAGGGGGACCCTGCGGACACCGCCGACTCGTCCGCACCCCCTCCTCCTCCTCCGCCGACCGACTCCACTGAAGGCCGACAGATCGTCACTCTGGTGGAGGACGAGGAGGATGAGGAGGAGCCCAGGCTGTCCACCGTCACCCTGATGGAGGAGGAGAGTGAGGAGCAGGAGGAGGAGGAGGAGCGGGAGGAGCAGATGAGGAGGGCCGCCCGGCGGAGACGCAGGGAGAGCCAGGTGTACTGCCCGTGCCCGTCCTCCCTCTCGTGCCTGTCCTGCGCGGCCACGCTGCCCGAGCTGCTGCACCGCCGGTGCTGTGCCCGGCTGGCGGGAGAGAGGCAGCTCCACGCGCGCACGCAGGCCCCCGCCCCCACCACCACCCCCCCTCCTCCTACCCCTGTCCTTACGCTCTCCCAGGAAGCCCCGCCCCCCACAGAGAAGGTTCCGGAGGTGGAGAGCCCTCCGCAGGCACAGAGCGAGGGTGCGCGCTCCGCCGAGGCGCAGGCGACACCGCCTCATCGCCCTGCTGACGCACACACCATAGAGCCCCACATCCTGCTGGAACCGAGCAGGACCTCCGCCATCCCCCCTCACAGCTTCTCCCACACCTCCCTGACCCGGCCCACCCCCACCCAGGTGGAGAATCCCCTCCCTCCCATTAAAGACGCGGCGCTGGACTCTGCCCCTCATCCCACCCTGCTGGGGATCTCCGTCCCCGAGAACCTGCAGGCCAGCAGCGTCTCCTCTACCCCTGCGCCCAGCCCCGCCTCTCCCCTCCAGCCGCTGGCCTCAGAGACCGCCTCTCCTCCTCAGCTGGACCTCCCGGTTCCTGTTGTCAAGGAGCAGCCAGTCCAGACTCTTCCCACGGTCTCCCGGCCCACGGACGCCATCCCCCCTCCCACCGAGTTGCCACCAGTTCCCCCCCAGCCCAGCTGTCACCCAGAAGCAGCGAGGCTGCCTGCGGACAGCGGGGACTCTCAGAGACACCTACAGGGGGAGCCGGGCGACCCGCTGTCCCTGGCCCTGGAGCCCCAGCTAGTGGGGGACTCGATGGACGAGCTCCTCCTGAGCACCAACGGGCACGGGCACATCCACCGCACAGCCACAGACTTCTACGCCGAGTTGCAGAGCGTGGGGGATTATGGCGGCGGGGGGGCGGCGAATGGAAACGGGGGAGCGGTGCACGGCTCCAGCCAGAAGGAGAGTGTTTTCATGAGGCTAAACAACAGGATTAAAGCCCTGGAGATGAACATGAGCCTGTCCAGTAGATACCTGGAGGAGCTCAGCCAGAGGTAAACCCACTGAAAACGGTGTAATCTAGTAGTTAAACTAATAATTTTGATTAGTATTGTTTTAACCGCACAGCAAACTGCATCACAGACCTTGTGTTGATTTTTGTTTTCAACAGAATGTGTAAAGATTCAAAAATGTATTTGTTGTTGCTCAGGTACCGTAAACAAATGGAGGAAATGCAGAGGGCCTTCAACAAGACCATCATCAAACTGCAGAATACCTCCCGCATTGCTGAGGAGCAGGTCAGCGGAAGCCACAGACAGAGATAATGTGTGATTCCTGTGCTGGTACTGCTGAGTATTAACTGTGAGAATGCCGTGCTCTGGTTCCTCTGTGTCTGCTCAGGACCAGAAGCAAACGGAATCGATACAGGTTCTGCAGAGCCAGCTGGAAAACGTCACAAAACTGATGCTGAATCTGACTACCACAGTGAGCCAGCTTCAGAGAGAGGTATTGTACACCGTTACAAGTTCATGTTGGCATGAATGTACACTTCTTTTGCAGTTTTGGAAAATGCTCTTAAAGTGGTAAGGTGCATTTCTTTGTCATTTCTTACATGGGTGACTGACATAACAGAGACTTTGCCCAAGTGTGTGCCTTAAATTCGCATCCAAACACAATGACGGTGTATGTCGGGGAAATTCTGTAATAAAAGGCTTATTTTATATTTACACTTGCAAGTGGATGACATTACAATAGTACCCAGACCAAGTCTAAAGATGGCCTGGGATTTTTATACAGAGGGAGAGAAAGGGTGGGGGCTCGCACTCCTATAGGCCTGGCTCAGGCAGGTTCAGGCAGGTTCAGTAGCACACATACACCAAGGTTATTATAACTAGAGCCCGACCGATATTGGCTTTACCGATTCGATTGCGATATTTAGAGATTGCCGAGCCGATAACCGATACATCAACCGTTATTATTCGTTTTGAACAATGAAAAACGTATCCCTGTGCTGCAATATTAAACTATAAGCTGCTACAAGCTGCAGCTCCCTCTAAACTAAATGTTAAGTTCCTCTCAAACACCTTTTATTTTTTTATGATGACTGGAGGCCAACCAGGAATTCTGTTCATGCTTCATGAGTTTATAAACCCTCCTACAGTTTGCTTTGTCCTATATCTATGATGGCTGCAGTCTGGGATACAGTGTTAATTTTGACAGCAAATTCTGATTTAGTCTTAGTCTTTTGAATAACACACCATTTAGTTTTAGTCATATTT
>JAODLI010002371.1:0-10573 GCA_027575585.1 Percopsis omiscomaycus
CGGGCACCTGGGGTGGGGTGGGTTGGGGCATGCCCCCCCCCCCCCCCCACACACTCAGGAAGAGACCTGGCTAACCTTGTCCTTATTCTCATACTGACAAAGATAGATACAAGAGGGGAGTTAGCCCCCCACCCCCATGGTAAGCCCATATGGAGGGAGGGAATCTGTCTATTGGGAGTGGCAGATCCTCTGGTTCAACCCCATTAACCCCCTCACCTCGCTATGTTGCCCCCACGGCGGCTCAAATTAACAATCATGTCTCGGTTGACAAAGGCGGCACCGTGAAATC
Source organism: Percopsis omiscomaycus (assembly GCA_027575585.1). Classification (NCBI taxonomy): domain Eukaryota; kingdom Metazoa; phylum Chordata; class Actinopteri; order Percopsiformes; family Percopsidae; genus Percopsis; species Percopsis omiscomaycus. The sequence goes on from JAODLI010002371.1 coordinate 290, forward strand.
TCCCGCAATGTGCTCCGAATTGTGAATATCGCGGAGTGTGTGTGTACTTTGCGCCTCGCTGTGTCGAGCCTCGCATTTTCCTCCCGGCAACCCGCGCCTGTTTATTTCACTTCTCCAGCGATGGCACGCCAGACAATTTAAGACGTTGCTTCCTCTGAGCCTCGCGTAACCAGACAGGAGACCGTTCAATACTTAGTAGTGAGCATAGCAGCTTGCCAAAAAATACACAGGACTGTCCCTAGATTTACCCCAGGAGGTGGATTTGCCTCCACAGGTAGCCTAGCAAGATTCTGATAAACTTCTTATAACAAGGCAGTAGTCGAAAGCTAGATAGAATATAATGGTGATATGATGGTGACTGTCCAAATGTTGACACACTCAAAATGTACTGCCCGCTAACTTTATGAAAATTAGGATGAAAAGAAATTAAACTATATTAGGTTAAGGTTAATATACTTTTAATTATTAGTATCCAGTTTCAAACAGCCCGTTTGTTTAGCTTGTTTGCTTATCCGGTTGTGTACATTGGGATGCAGTACATATTCGTCATACTTCTGATATTTTTTTTTTCTTCTTTCAAATGTTTTATTATTACAAAGTTCTGCGATAATCTTGTTGCCTGAAGTGCCTCAGGTGTTAATATCATTATCAGCTAACCTTCTTTGGCTATATCAGCTAGCCCGAAAATGCACATCCATCCATCCGACAACAAAAGTCAATGAATTTAGGCAGAACTTTTGTTCTAAAAGAGCACACACTGATCGGCCCATTCCCCTTAACAAGGGTAAGACACCTGCTCCGCAGAGCGCAGGCCTGAATACTAATAGCTTTGAGTGTGTGCTCATGTCTCATCTCAGACCTGAAACAGCCGGGTTCTGAACAACAGAGGAATAAACATGCTATGCGACTCTCAAACATGGAACCGCAATGTTTAACCGCAGCGGCATGGACAGCTACTACCAACACAACTAGAAACCTCTCTGTTGCAACCATCACTTTCGTATAGTTAAGCTTTTTTTTTTAAATATATATTTTACAATACCAAAGTTACTTTCAAACTTTTTTATTCTAATTGAACCAAACAGATAAAGAAAGAAATATAAGGACATTTGTTGTGGAAACAAATTCAGCAGCCTGTAGGCCCGCCCGCCCGCTTGGTATTAAACTTTTGACGCTTGTTTATGAACTGCACAACACCATGGTATTATTCAGGCCCAAAGACAGCAAGCAGTACCACAGCCGAGCAAAGGTCAGCTCGAGCGGCACCGAGAGCGTCTTTTCCCCCCCCCGCTTACGTTCTCGCTGTTGTGGTCCGTTTCGCTGGGACAGCCAAACAACTCCCGGCGCAGCAGGTTGCCATCGTACTCCAGGAAGGTCAGGTAGAGGTTACGGAAAAACTCAACATGCTTGTTCTTCACACGCAGCTTCTTAGGAGAGTTCCAGTGGATAACCTGACAGAGAAACACAACGCACGCTTTCTATTAAAACATCCTACAGTCCATTACGGCACAAAACGGCCATAAACACAATACAATTAGGTTAAAAACTCACCCACGCATACATCCATTAACCTGATTCACTTAATCAGCCACACACACACACACACACACACACACACACAGAGTACCAACTGAGACACACACACACAACAAAGGCACCCTAACTATTACAGTAAAATACACATAAAGACAGAGTGTGCTTTGGAAAGCAGGCAACAGCCTAACTGAGGAAAAAAAAGTGTTAAGAGGGAAAACATTGGAATGACAAGCGGTCGTTAGGCGGAGACGGACAGAGACGTTATCAGTGCCTCCATGCAGGTGTGTTAACACTGAACATAGGGGTGCGGGTGGGGGTGGTGGGGCTGTCAGGCCAGTGCCAGAGAGCAGCGGGGACAGCTGGGCTGGAGCAGAACGCTTGACGTTGGCTGACACAAAGCCTCGCCAACTCGGACCGCGGCAAGGAGGCTTCAGCAGGCCCGCTGCATCTGGACGCTTCAAGTCATCCAGGCACAGGTGGTAGAGAGACAGAGAGAGAAAGAAAGAGAGAGAAAAAGAAAGGAGAGAAAAAGAGAGAAAGAAAGAGAGAATAAAAGGAGAGAGAAAGAGAGGGAGAGAGAGAGAAAGAGAGAAAGAGAGCGACCAGAGCTCTCTAAATCCATCTAAATGGACCTGTCCTCGACTAATTAGAATTTGCAAATAATCCTTGCCATTTTTAATAAAGCTGTTTGTAAAACATGGCCTGGTTTTTACAGTTTTCAGGTTATTTCCGTTTTAATATATTACCGGTGATTTTCTAAATCATCCTGGCTGTCAAATGTGTTCACTCATCTGACACCGTAGCTTCTGTAGAAAATATGCAAATCATAAAAAGGTAACTTTCCAAATATTATGGTGTAAATTGTATTAAAGCGTTCGTGTGCAGTGCTGGCACGGTAGGGGGATACCAACCCTATTATGAAACCACTATGAGATACATTCCTTGTTCAAAGGGAGGTTATGGTTATAGGGGGGCCTTCTTCTCTGTGTGTGAAATGTAAGCTCGCTGAGACTGTAACTAGGATCAAGGGGCTACATTAATAAACCTGAGCTGACTAGACTCGTGGCGTGAGGAATTGAGGGCGGGGGGCTTCACCTTGAGGTCGGACACGTCTTTGTAGCACTTCTCCGAGCGGGTGTGGTCAGACAGCTGAACGTTCCAGAAGCAGGGCAGCTGGTGTACCAGGAAGGGGTTTTGTTTGATCACAGCGTTGAAGATGTCCTGCAGAGAGAGAGACACACACACACACACACACAGCCTTAAATTCATCATCTCCATCTTGTACTGTAGTGTAGTGAGTTTTAACTTGCAGTACGATAAATGGTATGAAACTGATAGGGGAATACGTTCTTATTCAGCCCTTTCCATTTTTTTTAAGGACTCTGACCATCTACCGATATTTGAGGTTATTGAGGATTTGCGGTTTTATTCACGTGTAATATGTAACTGCAGGTGTCAAACTGAACACTTGACATCACTTTGGGGAACAAAGTCTCACTCAATCTCAGAGAGACCGGGATATTATTTGACATTCAGATCTTGGTGGGTTCAGGGAACAAGGGGCTTAGAGGAAGTTTCCAGTTTCCTAATGGGAGACATAAAATTCGTCTACCGCCACATAATGAACGCCACCATAAAGAGGGCAGACAGCCCGTTTGTGGGGCAGATCCAGCAGAAGGCATATGGAATGGTAAAACGACTTCCGAGGTGCCGTTCATTTTCAAAACGGCATACCTTGCGGGACTTTATTTAATGAAGGTTTAATTAAAATCTCATAAATGTGCCTCCCATCTACACGAGCGCTAAACAGCCCTTCAGAAACGGAGAGGGCGCACACACTGGGGCTTCATCATACGGTGTTACCATGACACGGACAGATCCCCCAGCCCAAATTAGGAGTGGAACCGCTTATGACCTTGAGGCGTGTGAGAGGGGCGTGCGTGGGTCTGTGTGTGTGTGTGTGTGTGTGCGTGCGCGAGTGTGTGTTACCTGATCAGCCAAGGAGGTAGACAGCATGCTCATTAGTTCTCGTTCTGCCGTCAGCCTCCACATCTGCTCCCATCTGAGCTTCCGTAGCCGATCCAAGAGAAGCAAGATTACACCTATGCACACACACACAAACACATTCAGATTACAGTACTTTTTTTGTGAATGAAAACATAGTCTACTATCTGTGTGCCTGCTGGATGTAAAGGTGATAAATCCCTCTAGTAGGGATAATACTGTACGGTAACCTTGAATTCCGTGATAAAGCTGTTGGCTGAAGGATAATGCCAAGAACCTCTCAAACGCATGCTCTGAAATGCTGGAGAAAAACATGCAAAATCCCTTTCTGGAAAAGGCACGAGATACTCCTAAATTGGTGGCACAGCTGTTCCTTTGCTAACTTTATCCCCAACAAACATGAAAAACGAAAAACCATTCCTCTATACTTTTCGCGCCCCGAGTTTTCTCGGTAATAAAAGAAATCTTCCTGGGTGGTTGGAAAATCAACCGGCCAATTTTCAGAGGGAGAGACGGAGTGAATAATTTCTTGTGTTGAAACAAACAAACCATCTTTCACACCCCGCTGTGCTCCATCTGTTGCCACGGCCACCACCAGAAAGCAAACCAACTGGAGCCTTTATGTCAAATTGCTATTTTATGTAATGCATTACATTATCTTTAATTCACCGTAGAGCCACAGACACAGGAAGTTTATGAGGAATGGAAGTGTGGACCTTTAATCACCAGCTTGTTAGGGGTTGCTTTAGTCCAGCCTGTGGTCTCTCTCAATGGCTTAACGTTTCCCCTCTAAATCTGTCTGCTTTGAAATTCACCTCCCACAGCAAGTCGTAAGTAAAAAAAATCTGCCGTTTGTTTTGGGTTATAGACGGTCAATAAAAATATTATCCTCATACACTGTTGCCCTACCAGCAGCTAGTAAAGTGAGAGGCCCATAAGTCTCCCGAAGGAGGAGATATTCTGGATTTGATGGGTGTGGGGGGGAAATAGTAGGCAATCCAAAATAATAACATGTAATGGAATCCAATCAATTTTACAATCAGCGGCTTTCTGCAGCTTTCTCTGAAGTTATGCCCAGCACTTTTCCCCCCTCTGAAAATGTTTTCGCATACAACTTGCCTGTAGCCTTCATCGATGGCAGCATGAACACACTTCATTCCCGCATGAAATAAAGTCTGTCACTCCGAGAGCTCAGCTGTTAAGCATTCACATGCGGAGACAGAAGGTAATCTAAAACCGAGAAACCTCGGAAAGCAATCAAAAGTTTTCCAATTATGGAAGGTTACAATCTGAACTGAAATCAGCGGTTGTGTTATGTTATTTATTTATTTTTAAACAAAGACAAGGCTCTGGCCATGAATCCCGATGACCAAGTATGTGCGTTCACCCAATGCTCACCAGTGTTGAAACCCCGGCCCAGGGCAGGCCAGGGTCGATGGTTCTTCCAGAGGTTTCCAAGGTACCAGTCACTTTGGTTCTCCACCAGACCGAGCACCTGTTGCCCTGTAGAAAACAAAAAGAAACCCAATCCAATTAGTGGACTCACTACATCACATTCCTTTTCTCACAAGCATTTATTCTTAAGAACGTCAACATTCTGAAAACATAGGCCTCGTTCTTGTGCATTTGTTATCCATTAAGATTATTTTGGTGTATTTTGCCTCAGTGGTTGTCCAACTTTTTCAGACCACTTTTTCAGCTTTGGGTCAGCACCTTCAGCGCAGCTACGGTGGGCACATCCTTTCTCCATAATGTGGGGTTTTATGCACGATTCCCCAACAAACGGGGGAAGGAGCCCGCAACTGTCGCGGGGCAATGCCGAGAGCAGTGGCGCAAATTGAATTCAATAAGCGGGCGGTGTGACACGCTCAGCTCATACAAATGTAAAGTTCTCCAGCCACGAGGCGGAGGAATAAAGGCCGGAGGAAGGAAGGCAGAGCACATATAAAAGACGAGAGATCTGGAAGATGAACGGGGCGAGGACGAGGAGCTGATGCGTGCGAAGCGTGGTGTGGGCTTCGGGGCGAGAGATTACAGACGGCAGGCTGGCTAGAGATAAAGGTCGAGGAGATAGGAATTAGGGAGGAGAGGAGCTGTGAGAGGAGGACGGGGGGGGGGGGGGGCGCGATGGCAGCTTTAATGAAGGCTGTAAGGAAGATTAATGAGAGCTTATTGGAGCAGGCAGCAGAGAGCACGCAGCCCCCTTAGAAAGTCTGCAAAACAAAGCCCGCCGCGCAGCTCTCAAGGTGACAACGGAGCGGGACAATTAGATAAAACACACCTCCGCTTCTAATGGGTTCTACTATGTTCTACTAGAGTTTGATTTGTTTTAATCAAGGCGCTCGTCTATGAAGTCTCACTGTCACTGGTTGAGATCTGATGGCTCCTCAGAAACCTTTTATATATTCTGCTTCTTCTTTTGTAGATCAAAATAACTCCAGTGAAAACCTCAGTTTTTGTTTTGACAGCCATAATGAGAGAAAACAGATAGGCCACTGTCGATGAAGGCTTAACAGCCAAGTTTCACAATACCGCTGTCAAATCCTCCCTTTAAAGTCAGACAACCATGACAGGCAAGACAAAGATAGAACAGAATCGATATAGATCTGCTCTCCATTTCAGCAAATGGAGAGAAGTCCCCCGCTGCAGACAATGAAAATGTCCTCTTTTTAACAAAAGCCGCGCTTTTTCGGATAGTTTCAAAACCAGACATTGCAGTACCTAAACCACAGTCAGTATCAGCCACTCAACAGCTTTTCATTAGTAAAACACACTAGCTCACCTGGCACTGTTTAGAGGCTATTGATCTTCAAATTGCTGACTGGCTATCCGGCTTGTTATCCGCTAACGGATTAAAGACAATAGCTGCTATTTATAGATTAGAGTCCGGACAGAATATGTTGGTGGATAAAATAGCAAGGTCCCCAGCCAGCAAACATCCCACAATCCAAAGGCTACAGTATCTCTGAGTTAATATATAAAAGGTAATAGCTAAGGTAGGTTAAGAGTCAGGTGGGATTTCATGCAGATGCAAGGCCCAAATAAAAAGTCAAGGTTACCTGACAACTTATTACTTCTGATTTTAGCTTTTAATTATTATCCCCAATTTACTCTATTGGCATTAAAAACAATGAATTGTGGTTTATAATAATATATTGGTCTTGAGCAAACATTTCTAGGATGATTTGCGCTACACTACTCACAAGGTACAGTATAATAACATTTTAAGTTGTTTATGGACCATTTAGCTTTCCTTACTTCCTTGTGGTTACAAAATTGCCAACGGAATTTATAACAGTTCACTAGGCAAACACCAAAATCTAACCCTTGTAAAACAAAGTTATTTTCAGTCAGAATCCCTGACAGGAAGATTGTATTCATAATATTTTCAACCGCAACTGCTGACTTTTGTGTAGGGATTTCTGGTAGTAACGGAAGGAAAACAAGACTATTGTATAGGGAGCCAGAACCTCAGAACCTAACCTGATTAAATCTGAGACATTATATTAAACTATTCAATTCATTTTCTGGGCAAAATATCACTTTCAACTACACATACCGGCGTCATGGTGTTGTGTATTATCCCAGACGGCAATCATCATTGATCTCGTATGTTCACATCATAAAAAGGAGTTTACAATACTGGATTACATTTTTAATTAAAACCCAATATATATTCATTCAGTCAAGTATTTTTGACACAAAGAAAGGCTAGCTAAAAGATGTTAACAGTCACAGACTATGGCGGGAAAAAGACATTCACTGTAAAATCCCCCGAACGACCAGCCTGAATGTATCCCCATGTCCTTCTGTGTCCTACCTGGTGATCAGCTAAAAAGCATTACTGTCACCAAAAATGTTAGCTGCTGAGTAAGGGGGAGATGATGTCTCATACACTTAGGGAGCTGTAATACACTTAAGTGTTCATAATTCAAGGGCGTTTGCTGGGAGTTAGCGCTGCCAAAACTTCATCCTCCTCCATTCTCTCTGTCGAAAGCATACAGTGTGGGATTAAAGGCAAGGTATAAAGTCAGCGGCGGTGGGCAGGGGTATCTATTTATTTCTTCCTTTCGAAGTTGCTCTCAAGCTGGGAATGGCATTTTAAGCAGCGAGTGACTTAAAAATTAAAAACAATTTCACACTGTTAAGTGCAGTGGATCTACCGACAGCCAAGGACCACAGGAAGAGTAAATTTAATTTTTAAATTCAAATCTGTCGTAAAAGGTTTGAGAGTGCACCAAAAAAAAAAAAAAAAAAAGTTAGGCTGTGGTTTTTACATTGACGATAAATTAATTTAATGTAAAAATGGCATGTGAGGGACGAATATGAATATGCAGATTGAGGCAGGGTTTGATCTGGATCCCCGTTTGAGCACGTTTTTACCAAAAAGCTTTTGTGGAATAATTCTTTAAAAATTAAAGAGACACTTTGCCATTTTCTACCCGTTCTTCCGGTCTCTCTCTCTCTCTCTCTCTCTCTCTCTTTACAACTTAACTCTCTTTTTGAGTCTCTGACCTCCATATTCCTTACAAAACACCTCCTGTGTTTGTCTCATGATTAATCAGCCTTCGCTCTTCGAGTAGAGAAAAAGAAAGGAAGGAAAAAATAAGGGGCTACATGTACTTCCTGCAATTGATGACTGCAGTCAAAATTTTCTCTGTGCTCTATTCGACTTTTGGGTGTGTGCGGAACCCCCCTGCACCCCGCACCTCTCATTTGTAGTAGTAGGCCACTGCTGAGCTAAAACTTGACATCTGATTTAAGCGAAAACGGTAAAGTGCGGAGAGTCTAACCGACAAATCTTAAATGAGAAACTGCAACTGCAACAGCAGCGCAAAGCGATCTCTGTTATAGAGGCCAGTGGGCCAGAGGCTACAGGGGCTCCTGATCTGTTACAATAACAACTAGGTACCGTCAAACGGTGTGTCACTGCCGCCCACCACTTTTGCAAAGAGACTTCATTGCACCAGTTAGACGGGCAATTATTGCCTGTGTCAATCAAAAAAGGATACCAAGTCGAGCCCACTATACGGACACAATTTTCCCTCTCTCTTCAAGCTCTGTCTTTTCGGGCTGCGGCTGCCTTTGTGTGTCTCTCTCACGTCGGCATTCAATACAATAGGGGGCGAATGGTAGGCGGTTATCGGTTTTAAAGGCTGATCTATAACGCAGCCCGCTGAGACTAAATGCTCAACCTGGAATCCCATAGATCACATACGTAACAAGGTGAAAGCAGCATTGAGTGTCTGGGTGTGGAGTTCACAGGGTCCCAGCGGTGTTGCAGTGCGTGACTGTAGCTTGTGGGGTTGGTGGCCAGGACGAAGCCTGGCCAAGCATCCCAGTAGATGAAGTTCCTCTCCTAAGAGCAAGTTGATTCATGGCCAGCTATCCCAGAATTACCAGTCTTCTAACCACATCTACTGACCCCCACCACTTTCCTTCGGTCCACGGGAGTCTTTCAACCTTTCTACGCCCTCGTCCCCGGGCTGTTGCGTTTCTCCGGCGTGGCGTTTCCTACGTTATAAACCACTTAGGAATCTCATGTGCAGAGTGCGCCTACATTATTGATCAACTCGACAGACGCATCTCGCAGACAAGCGCAAGCAAACTAGGTTTGCCATCTCACATTAACGCCTGTAAACCCGCTGAGTGCTTTAGACATCCTTAAGTGGCGAGGAAGCACGGCACCTGCCTGTAGCCTTTGTGAGGCATTAAGCTTTTCTCCCCTACCCCCAACCCCCTTGTGCCGAGCCGGCGGTTAAACAAGGCTGCCCTCAACCAAGTCCTACAATTTGAGACAGAGGATGAAGCCGGCGGTTCCTTGTCACTTATTTATAGAACATCGTTGAATAGAACATGCCGGGCTATCGGCTTTGCCGGTGGAAAGAACTCCGGAGTGGCCACAGAGGGGAGCTACTTTGCCCCAACTAGCACAGCCCACAATTACAACTCACTTACAGGCTCGCAGAATATTCAATAACAACATTACACAATCCATGTGTTTCAATTCATTTAAATATTCAAAAAGTACCCGTTTATGATCCTAAGAGAGCCAGTTGACACGCGATGCACACCCAAGATATGTCGTATTGTGGCGCTGTAACCACAGGTGCACTCGTTTGTGTCCTCCGGTGCTGCGAATGTTTGCGCGCGCGTACACACACACACACACCCACGCACACACACAGTAACGTGCATGCAAGCATTTCAAGCGTGTAGTTGTCTAGGCATTAGGATGGGAGGATGCATCGAGGACAGGAGGGCGGGGGGAGAGCGAGAGAGAGAGGCAAAGAGCCGTGTGTGCGCATGATAAAACCTATTCATGAGTCTTGTTTGTTCCACCGGCTTTCTTCTGAAATGAAAATCCCAGGTGCAGTCAGCCATTTTGAGAAACACAGCTCTGAAACACCTCAGTGACTCAAACTTGGACTTCTTCATAACCAGGAACACCTCAAATAAAAATAAAATGTAAAAACCCACATATGTACACAAAGAAATAAGTGACCACAAATACACACCTCTGGTACAAGCGCTTATGCAAGCACGAGCGTGCACACACACACACACCTGGCCAAGGTTGGAGACAAAGAGAAATGTACCTGGGAGCTACACACTACACATTACTTTCGAGTAATGTTCTGTAAATGCATATAGATAAAATAGCCTGGTTACATGATGCTGCGCTTATTCTGGAAGAATGTTATGTGCTTGCAAAAACTGGTGGTTAACCAGTTCAACTGTTGA
>JAODLI010002372.1:0-10573 GCA_027575585.1 Percopsis omiscomaycus
TGAATGGTTGATTAGATAATTGCATTAATGAGAAATTGAACAGGTGTTCCTAATAATCCTTTAGGTGAGTGTATGTACAGTGAGTGAGCTAAGGGGCATTCTAGCTGTATTCATTCCCATGATAAAAAGGGTACAATAGAGAGGATATGTGAAGGAGAGGAGCTTGGGGGCCTAGCAGGCTTATGAAATATACATAATCTAGAAATATACAGATTTAAAATATAAACATTTACACGATTGCCAGTTCTAAACAAAAAAGGTGGACTGTATTTTGCCATTGCTTCTCTAATAAAAAGGGGGACCTCCTTGCATATCCCCCTGAAATCAACCCTGGTAGAAAAGAGGAACGTGAGGACTACATGGCGGAGCGAGGGTACCTTCTTGTTGTAGGTAGGGGATGAACATGACAACCACGGCAGAGCTGAGGGTTTGGCTGGACGTTCCAGACACCGCGTGATGGCTGCAGCTGCCAATCCCTACAGAGATCGGACACCAAAATGACACCATCATGACGCGTCTTTGATAGATTACCATTTGCAGCGCTACTGGACGAGGAACCAGAGCTCTTTACCTGACAACACACTCATCTTCTGGGCAACGACTGTTAGCTTCCCTTCAGAACCTGCAAACACAAATAGCATAGCATCATTACAATTATTATCTCGCATACATTTTCTCTAGTGGGGGTTTCCAGCCATCCGTTTTTATGAGAAATATTGGATTTGTAAACAAGAAAGGCTCAACGGAAACGCCAGAAATGACCAAATAGCAATAAAGCTTTTTCACTTGGCTTTTCATCTCAAATACACATGATATAACTCCATGCAACATATTGGTTGTATTCGGACGGCGGCCTTCTGATTACATCATGTTGTTCTGTCCTCACAACAGTAATTGGTGGCAACACAAATCTATTTTTTCCCCCCCCATCAACTGGAGAGGAAAGAAGCCATCCGCAGGTTGACCCCTTTTCATGACCCTAGGCTCTGGAAAGGAGAAACGTCCACTAGTTTTACCTCCGAGGATCTTGAAGAGGTGCGTGACGACGTCCTGCATGGCAGTGGGGTCGCTGCACTGCTGGCTCAGGTTCTGCATGGCCTGGACCGCCTGCTCCATCAGCAGGGGGTTGTTGGCCTTCAGCTGGCCTGAAAAACGAGGCACACCTTTAATATGCAAGAAGGCATGCAAACAGATTTCAAAACCTAGGAAAGTCCAAACCTTAAAGAGGTGGCGTGTAATTGTGTCATAATAAATAATAGTGTATTCCTCTCAACCGAGGAATGCAAGGTGATGAATTCTATTATGCATGTATACTTCATGACTGATGAGTTATATACTTATATACCTTACTCACTACCTCTTTAAAGTGCTTACTGTTCTACGTGCCAAAGAACGCACTTTCGGTTCTCTTGTACCCCTCTCATAGTCATACCAATGCTTCAAGGAATGTAGATTTTTATCTCTGAAAGGGTTATTCCATGTTGTGGCTTGTTGACTTGACTTGGTTTGAATTGACAAAAGAAAGGTTGAACAATGAACACTGGTCAAAGAACCCAGGTCCAACCACGGTCATGGGTTTGAAAGTGGTCAAATAGACTGAACACACAGAACCAAAGTGGGAACATGTTGCAGGTGGACAAAAACACACACGGTCTTACTTGCTATGGCCTTTCCAATATCCATGGCGTACTGGCTAAGGTCGAGAGTCACCGAGGCCAGCAGGCAGCAAATGGCTGGGAGAAGAACAGACAAAGTATATTCAACCAACAATGCCAAGAACTGCTTGAGCACAGACGTCTGAAGCGTAGCCATGGCGGCCGGGAAGGCGTCTCACTCTGCATGGCGTTCTCGGGGCTGCGGAGCGTGGTCTTCTGCAGGGCGGGCAGCAGGAGACCTTTGAACTCCGCGTGGGAGATGTGGCGCAGTAAGGAGGCGCTCTTGTCTAGGACGTGCTGCTGTGGCTTGGTCTTGCTCATCAGGACGGACTTCATGTACAGGTCCAGCAGGGCGCTCTGTAAAACACCACACACTGCGTTGTAACAGGGACACGATTCGTGGTGAGCAAACGTATTGGACAAAAGACAACCCGCGACAGACTCACCTTGTGCTTTTCAATGGTAGGCATGTCTTTTTGACTTGTGCAGAAGTCAAAACACACTCCTAGCAGAGCCAGGTGGGCGGGGCTCTGATCCAAGCTCAGCACGGTCGCGATGTACTCTTCCACCAGCCCGGGATTCTGGTGCAGAGAAGCAAACGCTTTTAGAGACATGTTCTGGTCGCTACATTTTGGGGCCGTGGAGGGAAAAAAAAATCCTGTTTGTTGTTATCATCATGCTGACTTATTGCGGTCTCCAATCTACAACCCAAGTCCTCACCCTCTTTAAAATCACCATCATAACTGCTTCGGTTCAGATAAATCTTGTAAAAGCATGCGGATAGCAGCCCTGTCTTGGCACATCAAACCCTCCCTTACGACAAGCTAAGACCATGTGCTTCACTTATACTAACAAACACTGCTCCTTTATACTCACTTCCTTCCAGAGATGGTGGAGGTTCTTGAGGCTCGACCTCACAGCAGTGGCTTGCGCCCCTCCCACCACCTCAGCCACCAGGAGACTCTGCACCTCCACCTACAGGGTACAAATGGCAGCAGGTTAGTTTACACAATAACGACATCACCGGGAGATTCAGTTTGGCCATTATGTCACATGGCAAATATATTTTGAAAAATGTGCAGGTACATTATGAAGTTCAATTAGAATTTTTACAATATACAAGTTCCACGAACACAAAGAAATTAAATTAGATAGGGGTTAGGCATCTTGCTCAAGGATGACTACAGGTAGGCCAACTCTGGGGCTCAAACCCACGACCTTACGGCTGGGAGTCCAACACCTAGACCACTAGACTGTCCTGCCCCCAGAAATGGTAATAACGTGTCATGACTGAACCTTGTGACTATGCTGAAAACATTGACTGGAAAGAAATGCATACATAGTCTCAGCTCGAGGAATCGGACTCTTTCACTCACCATTTTCTTCCAGATGGGTGCTTGTCTTTTCTCTGGGGTTGGGAATGCTTTGTGGACCAAAAGGCAGGTCCATGACAAGCCAGTGAAGGCTGCGGATCCAGTACTCTTACTGAGGACAAAACAGATGAACAGGGGAGTGGAGAGGAGTGCAAACCTAGTTCATCTTGGCTTTTTTTAATGCTGGCTGTCAAATTGAACCCAACATTTTATGTTCATGCGTGTTTCCCTTCTTATGAAAGGTAAGTGTTAAGTATATTTCTATTACTGCAATGCAGTATTTCAAGTAAGGTATAAAATGTCACCAGGGACTTACTTACAAAAGTGACACAAAACCGAGAACTCGGAAATTAAAAATAAAGGATATAAATGGCCATGTCTTACCTGGGTTCTCCACTCCTACTGATGATTCCAGAGTTGAGAAGGCAGTGGAGGAGGCTGGTTGCCATGATGTCAGGCTGATTCTCACAGAGCATAGCAATGACAGATATGAGCGCTTTCCGAGATGCGGCATCCCTGAAACACACACGTACAATTTACATAAGAAAAATACTAGAATGTACTGGATATGTAAAATGCATCTTTCTTTTTATCTACCTGTATCTGTGTGGGGTGAGACAGAAGAGCTTGCATAGTCCTTTGATGGCAGGTTCTGGTATTTCTTTAAATGAAATATGCATTAGTCATTAGTGTTTATTATGACACTATGAAATATGGAAAATTGTAAACCACAAAACAAGTTTGAGGACAACAGAAAGATGTTTCTTACCTTTGCCACTTAAACATTGCTTCAGCTCTCCAAGGACCTCTTTTCGCTCTTTTACACTGGATGTAGTCACTTTCACCGCGAATCTCTTCAGTGTGTCTGAAACCTGTCCAAAAAGAGTACCAGTATTGACAAATTACTATACGACTGAATGATGAAGACATAAACAGGAGCTCAATATCTAATGTAAATGAATCACAACAACGGGCATTTTTCAATGTGATATGGTGAATATATCAAAAATTCGTAAGATGCGATGAATTGGACAAAAAAAACGTTAAAGCAAATGGTTTGGTAAAGGTTTGCTAATTTAGGAAGGCGTGGCTACCATTACTATACTAACTATAGTGATTTACTGTGGATGCAAATGAACTTGCTCACAGACACCATACACTGCCAACTTGTGCAATCGAAATAACAATCTGCTACTTGTTAAATCTGCAAAAGTGTGTTTATATATTGTAACTAGTGACCAGTGTGGTTTAAGTGCTGTAATGTAGGAGTGTGGAGATGTGCCTACGTAGCACTGTTAGCTCTACGCTTCCGAGCTAGATAGCTACCAAGTTATTAAGGATTTATAGCTATGCCGCTTTTGAACGTATAAAACACGGCTGAGGAAAGCATAGACATAACCTCGGATACTCCACATGGTAATTTATAAACATTATGTGGAAAAGGTTGTAAAACACCAGCGACACAAACCTGCGTGTCCGCTGCCATCTTGCCGGTCTTGATGCAGGAAGGACTTGCTGACGTCAGCTCCGGGTCATCAGCCGTGTGGCCGGTCACCACGTGGGTGACCGCTCTCTCTACTTGCAATACAGGTGAAGACGCTGCTACATATAATTGGTTGCACAGTTTATAGTTCGTTCCCATTTTCCCCTACACTGTTCTAGATAGTTATAGTGCTGGTAGGCATTTCCCTGGCTTTTGGGGTTGAATATCAAGCCCCTTTATAATAGACCCAAAAACAATTTTTTTCCATTTGTGAATATAATACTATAATACTATACTATACTAAAGCTACTCTTTTCTGGTTTGTAAATATGCAAGTAGTCTGGATAAATGCTGATTGTATATTATAGGATTATCTAGTGGTCGGGGTGTTCAACTCCCAGCCGGAAGGTCATGGGTTCAAGCCCGAGTTGGGCTGCCTGCCCATGTAATACTTGCAACTGTACTCCTTGTAAGTTGCTTTGTTTAAAAGGCGTCTGCTAAATAAATCTAATACATGATGTTATTGTAACTATGATCCTTATATACTATACTTACAGCCATTATGAAATATCTACTCAGCATATGAAATGAAATGCTACAAAACCACATCGGTACCAAAAAAGACTTTATTTGAGTAATCACACTAGAAGTGAGTACACTCACTATGCATTAATATTAAACTGAGAAAAGAAAAATATGAACAAACACAGGAAAACGACTTGAAGAAAGTATGGCTTTGGTTAAATAACATTCCACTAAAATGGTTTGGACAGATATTGTTAAATGATGAGTGAAGATTTAAGGCTCTGGAATTCCCTGAAAAAGGCCCAGTATGTATTGCTTTACATGATTAACAAAGTAATACGCCTAAAGACCAAACGGTGGTCATACAGTAGATGCTACTTAGATGTAGATGTAAAAGGAGTCCAAGTCCTTGAAAAAGACCACCAGGCTTTCATTTAAACAGCCTATCTCTCTGAGTAGAGTCACAGATTTAAAAGAACATTAAAATAATCCTGAACTATCTTGCTGGATTTGCCAGTGTTAAACGACATTGCATTGATACAATGGCACAGTTTCTTGAAAAAAGCAAATAGGTGATTTTTGTTTACTCAAAATTGCATAGTCATGGGAACTCATACATGCCAACAAATTGAAATTTATCACCTCAAAATAGTAATGACGCAAGTGGGGAAAATACTAAAGTTTCGCTGCTTCACCAAAGGTCTTCGCCCTCTTTAAGAGTGGTTTGTAGGCTACATGCTAAGCATGAACTTAAACTGACCAGAGCTCATCTTATTTTACAATGCATTTGCATTTCATATTCACAGAAAATATCAGCAGTCAGTGGAGAGTAAGTTTGGCCAGAACCATGGAAGGATTAAAAGCTAGTCTTACTTTTGTTTCTTGCCACAATAGGCTCCCAAATCATGCAGATGTATTGAATCTATGACCAACTACTGCGACACTGCCGTCGACATCCTGCAAATAGTGTTCTGTTAAGACAGTCACTGGAGAAATGCTAGAGATTATGTATGCATTATTGATTTTTAGGGTAGCTGGGCTTTTGTTGACAACAATGGTCAATGTGGTCAATTCAGCAAGACTGGCATAACTGGGCTAAATTGATTTCACTCTTATTTATAAAAATGAAAGACAGCTTTCTCTCCAACATGAATAGGTTTTATGTAACACACAATCATTATGTGGGGTGTTAAGAGTCCCTTGAGGTTTGAAGACTTCAACTTCACAAATACAAAAATGCATGCCAAACACTGTCAAGCGCTCATTTCTAGTCAATGTTACAATGACATCAGTTTGTCCATCTGTTTGACTCTCTTTTGCAAAATGGAAAAAGAGGCAAAGTCTTCAAAAGCCTTTCTCCTCCAACAGATGGAAAAAGTGAAAAAAAATGCAAAAAAAAAAAAAAAATTAAGATGATTTCCAAATGACACACTCAACCAGTGAGTAGCAACCTCAAAAACACACAGTATATAATCTTTCTACAGTGTTCAGTAAGCTTTGACCCCATCTATCAAGATAAACCATTCAGTTTTAAAAACACTACACTGAGAATCACAAAGGACCGAGAAGCCCGGGCCTGTATAAAAATGGCCATTACACTTCCAGGGAACAAGGTGGTCTGCCATATTTCCTGTTGCAGAAAAATATGCAGCTTCAATTTTCCAAGTAGACCTGAATCATCTGCCATGGAGTGACAACAGTCACAATGTCACAATTAATTCATATAGTCTATCCAAGGCATATGATTGGCCAAGTCTAATTTACATAATCTGTTACAGTTGATCCTTTTTGGAAAGGCATTCTCTGGGACAAGGTAGGGAAAAGCACAATGGATACGCAGCCATTTCAAATTCCTGAAGAGGCTGGACTTGCTGAAGATACAAGATACAGTTTTACACCGACCACAGTCGTATACAACTACATGCACACTACTTTACCCACAATCACTTCCAAAGTTGTCATCAGAATACCTTGAATATAAACACAGCCCCAACTGGTTCACACTAGCTGTGCTAAAGACACATATCAAAGCCCTGCACCATTATACTGCACATAGACCCACTGCAGACTCTCTCCTCCCTAGCTGAACAGCTTGATAAAGCAGCCCTGGCAGTAGGGCTTGTCGTTTTGCTCCTTGAAGGTGCCCTTGTTCAGCTGCTTGAGGCAGAAGGCACAGACAAAGTGCTCCGGGTGGAATTTCTTGGACATGGCGGTGATGCAGCGGCCAGTGATCGGCTTCTGGCAGCCCGAGCAGAGCGAGCCTCTGCGCTCGTGGTAGTGCACTTCACAGTAGGGCTGGCCGTCGTGTTCGAAGAAACTTCCGTTCACAAATGGAGTGAAGCACTCCTGTAGATGCAGGAAAGTATTAGCAGAGAGAAGAGCGCAATGTATGAAGGAATATACAATAGCGGTGTGATGATACACACTTTTTTTGTATTTTAATTCTTCATGCCACACTTAAAAACACACCAAGTATTTCTATCTGTTTGAAAACTGATCTTATGACATTAAAACATTCTCTCAAACCAGTGGTGATTAACCAGACATGCATGCAGGGAAGATATAAATAGTGCATTGAAGAAAGACACGTTACCCTGCAGACAAAGCACTCGGGGTGCCAGAGGCAGTTGAGAGCAGAAATGTAGTTCTCCAGAATGGCTCTAGCGCAGCCGCCGCACTTGGGCGCAAACATGTCAAAGTAGTCCTTCCTGCAGTAGGCCTTCCCATCCTTCTCATGGAAGCCTTGAGAAACAAATGGGGGGGAAATCCACAGCAGAGGGAGACACAGCACAGCATGAGAAAATGGAATTAGTGTCAGTCCTATAAAAGGTCATTTTTAAACACAACAGGCAATACCTTTTACTGTTCACGTCAAACAGGAAAACAAGACAGTAAATCATTGAAATGATACTACGTTATATACAGATATACGTGTTGGCTTTTGTTATCCTACTATTGATTTCCTTAATTGTCTGAATTACAAGAAAAACACAGTTCTTCTACTAGATCTAATAGAACTTGTTCTAGATCCTGTCTTGTATTATGTCATTATCTGTTCTTTGCAATTAAACTTAAAGACTTTGTAACCTGATGTGATTTTGCAGTTAGCAACACATCCAGCTCAAGTGACTGCTGATGTCACTTGTTCCAATAGAACACTTTTCTTATGATGAGTGCTGTGTGGCAGATTTAGCCAATAGTAATTTGACACCAGGGTCGGAGTGATAACCGAAAGGGCACTCGGTAGAACACATACCTCCACCAACAATCTAATCGACCATGGCCAAACTTTCCACAACATTTCATGAGAATCCGTCCAACCTTTTGAGATAATGTGCCAGCAATCCTCCAAACAAAAGAGGGAGGTGGCAACAACCTCCTTAGCAGAATAAAAACCCACCCTCTGGGCCAAAGAAGGAGCCACACTGAGCACAGAAGAAGTGCTCGGGATGCCATGTCCTGTCCAGCGCCGTCACTACTTTCTACAGAGACAACAGTGAGAGTAAACCGTGTCAAATGACAGCGAGCCACAACCGGTTCAGATTGGATAGGGGGAACATCCGTGCAGTGCACAGTGCATTTCAGTGAAACGTGCGGGGGTCACTCACATCAAGGATAGGTCCGTTGCAGTAGTAGCACCGCGGGGAGAACAGGTTATGGTAGTCTTTCTCACAGTAGGGCTGTCCATCCCGCTCAAAGAAGTTTCTAGAGCCGATCTCCTCTTGACAGTGTGTGCACACAAAGTGCTCTGGGTGCCACGTGCGCCCCATGGCCGTCACCACCTGCACACGCACAGTGAATGGATTCACACTTTACAAGCTATATTGTAGAATTGGAAACTGCATCTTCATTTCAAAAGCTAAGCTGTTAAACAAGGTGGGTGTGAAGAGTCTCTGAGGTTATCAAATACCTACATTTGTTTAATGAGTCACACACCATCCCTTTAATCGTTGTGCAACTAGGACGTCGACTAGCAACATCCTAAGGGAATGTTTTGGTTGCACAACCGTATGCTCGGTGACGCCCCTGGAGTAGTTACTGAAGGGACGAGCTAAAGCCAGTTCCTAACTACCGCTTCACACCAGCTACCTCTTATCCCTTGCCCCTCGGGCCGCCAGGGAGAAGAGGCCCGGCTCTCACCTGGCCTACGATAGGCTTACAGCACGCCCCGCACACTCCTTTGGCCACCGTCTGCACACCCAGCTTGTTGAGGTCAGACTGCAGGCTTCCTAGCATGTTGTCCAGCTTGTTGACCTGCGTCGGGGGGGCTGCCCCACCCTTTCCTTGAGCCATGATCTGTCAGAAAGAGGATTGGAATGGAAACGAGTTGAACATGTCCCTGGCAACCTCTCTGGCACAGAAATATTTGAAAACACACACACATCCACCCACACACATCCACCCACACACTAAACTCTGAGGTCACCAGAAAAGAGGAGGAAAAACAGGATAGTGTTTTTGGTGTATGGGAAACAGAGAAAAGGGGGGGGGGGGAAAAGACAGATCCATGCCTGCATCGGAGGGAAGATGGGGTCGTACTCTGTCTGACAGCCAACGGACACCAGTACTTTGGGGGGCACCGGTGGCGTAGGCTCCACGGGGGGAGGGAGAGTCGGGGCTTTGACCACAAGGGGAGGGGGTTGTGGCTGTGGAAGCTGAGGCAGCTTTACCGGGGCCTGGCTACGAGGCGGGGCGGTGGCCCGCGGAGGGGGGGCGTCGAAGCACTCCTGGATTGGAGGGCGTTGCGGGGGCGGAGAAGGAGGAGGAGGGGGAGGGGGAGGCGGCGGGGCGGGAACAGGGGCTTGCTTAACCGGGGGCGGCCTCCTAGGTTCCTCTAGGACGGGGGGGCGGCGGGGGGCCGGGGGAGAGAGAGGAGGCAGCACTTTTCTCTGAGGGACAGGAGACTCCGGAGGGATGATAATCTGGGGAGCAAAGAGGAGACAAGAGAGGTGGGAGGAGACAGAGGAGGTGCAAGGGGCTTGGTCTGATGCTCCGCTCAGCACGCTGAAGCCCACCTTGTCCACCTCCGCCCCGGCTCCTTCAGGGCGGAAGCGCTGGGGCTTGGACATGACGATGACGCCCTCGGTGAGCCAGTCGTCGGGCTGCTTGCGCCGGCGCTCTGCGCGGCCGATGCCCAGCTTGCCCTGCAGCTCCTCGATCAGGCGGTCCTGAGAGTTGCTCTTGTGGACGATGACGGGGCCCATCTTCCTGCGCGGGTGCCCGTCTCGGTACATGGGGTGCACGTTGGAAGACTCCTTCGTGCGCCTGATCACTGACTTAATCTGAACAAAATGGACAGTGAGCACTCCAGTCACCCGCTGTCCACAGCGAGCACAGGCAGCAGAGGTCCGGTCACGGTCGGAGTGACTGGCAGCAGAGATGCAGGTGGGGGGGTGGGGGGGCGTGGCAGGTCCTGTGAGGAGCCAGTGGGTTCGCAGTGCCGCACGCCATGCACTTCTCACATACCGTCAAAGTGGTCGCAGCATACCCTGCCAAACAGCCAGCTTTACACAGCACACTTAGGAGTCACTCTGGGG
>JAODLI010002373.1:0-10572 GCA_027575585.1 Percopsis omiscomaycus
TATATATATATATATACACACATAATATTGTCCGATCTTACTCTGTGATCTGTATTGGCCTCAAAAATGCATAGAGGGGCGTAACTACAAGTAATGCAGGTAATGCGATTGCATCAGGGCCAGCGTCAGTCACGGGCTGGTGAGCGTGCATCCCCCTAACGATTAACTGGACCATCCAAAGTACACAGTAAACAGTTCCCATGTAAAACTTTGACTAGACTCTGCCTATCCTGCATTAGGGCCCGGTGTTGCCTTGTTACGCCACTGCTTGCATCCCTAAGTGGTGGAGATGACTAGATGCTCCTAACACATCTGTGTTACAACGCGCCACACAGTACGCTGTCTGCAAGAGCACAGAAGTAGTGATGAAATTGAGCGTCAGGATGCACCTTGCAAAAGATATGACACCACATCTATTTCTAATAGACAACACAAACACCCTTGCATAACAGACACACACACCGCGAGTAAAACCTAGAACCTGTCACAGTTTCTGTCTCTTCCATCTTCAGAGAACCCAGATTAAAAGGTCAAATGTCACAAAGCGTCTTTCGTGCTTTCTGTCTGTCTCTCTCTAGGAACAGTCTCACCAGGCATGTCATGCCTGCAGACTCAAACTAAACAAGATATTTGGATAGAAACATTACATATTAAATCAACACACATGATAATACTCGACGCATATGGAAAACGTGGGCCAGATAACCTAAATAAACACGACTAAAATGGTGACCACCATGCCGTGGTCAACCTGCTGCTCACATGTACTGACATGTGAGCAGCATTGTTCTCCACTAGCGTCGCTTATGTTTATGGAAACAGTATAAAGTTTCATAAGTACGATTTCATAAGTATTTCGAAAGCAGGGTATACATGCATAGTGTTTTCTCTAATCATATGAACTCCTTAATTTAAGAGTTAACTACTTTCAGATAAACACACTTCTCCGCCACCCAACGCTACCGAGTGGTGAGAACCCACTTTTTCACCCCTAGTGGCCAAAAAAAAGAAGCATATTCCTATTTTGAATTTCCTGTGTTTAGAGGCATAGCTGAGTCACGTCTTACAAGAGTGTCACTGGCCGCTGGATCCACCTGTCAGAATCAGCCTTGAGCTTTGGACTGCAGCGGGAGCCAAGCCACATCCCTCTCACTGTGTCAAATTACCCCAGTGGTCAACCCCAACCAGCACTGTTGGGAATCAGCTTTGGCCAGAACACCTGAACAGTTCTAAACAACACACCGGACGCTCCCAGTAACCTAGCGATGCGCGTTAACTTTGCAGGATTTAACTAAACCCAAGACATAACTGAGTGAAGTCAAACTGGACTTGATTAATGCCACAGCTTCATAATTTCTCCTGCCACAGGTGCGTATCATCAAACAGCCTCTGTTGCGTCTGTAATGACACAGGCATTCCCTGCTGCCGAAGAACAAAAGACAGAAAAAAATGACCTATGCTCTGAGAAACACTAAGCAGCGACTTCCATGCACAACCCTCCTGCACCTCGACAACCTGCAATACGCTGCTTGATGCAAAAATGCCTAGGAATGTCAGACGGGTAGGTGGAGAGGTTCAATTAGACCTCAGTAAATTCAAAACACAAACACTTTAAGCTGCCTGACTGACTGTCTGGGTTTGAGAGAGACAGAATATATATTCCCACTCTCTGTGTCAAAACAACGGGGGGAAACAGAGAGAGAGAGAGGAAACAAGCCCAGTCAGTGTTCACATGCTTGACTGGTCACATGGCACCGAGCACCAGCACTCCTTGGCAACCCAACGGTTAATATGCAAATGAAGCTGTGTGAGGGGGAGTGGTTTCCCCTAAAGACAGAGAAGGGAGGGGGCGAGCTAGAGGAGGGGAACAGAGACCTGGTGAGAGAAAACGAGAGAGAAAAAGAAGAGGGCGGTTGGTGTGTGTGTGTGTGTGTGTGTGTGTGTGTGTGTGTGTGTGTGGAGGATGGGTTGCTGCAGACACAGGTGTCAGTCTCTGAACACTCCATTATTACCTCATCAAAAGGGCCTGCATTAGCGCGCCACTGCGCTCAGCTCTTTCTGCGCCACCCAGAGAGAGTCCCCACTAAACACACCATTAGGGAAATGAGAGCAGGGAGCCAGTGACGCACCGAGAGGTCTAGGGTGGAGCTGGCAAGACAGAGAATGCTTGCGGCATTTCACAGGCTCCCGGTAGCTGTTAAGCTCCACTCCAGACATCTCCATCCATGTTCCACTGGGGTCTAGAGTCTCTGGAGTCTACCGACTCAGGAGAGAGGCATATGCATGACATTCTTACATGGCAGAATTTGGCCTGTGAAAAGGATCTTGTATCAACGATCTTGAAGCTTTGGGGTTGAGATTTAATCCATTAATTTTTTTCACTTTACTATCACTATATTTTTCACTTTAAATTTATTTGACTTGTTTTGGTGCTGCTGTGGAGAAATGTCCTTTCAGGGCTGAAATAATTTGAACTTTGTATGGCCACGCCATGATCATTGAAAAAGGTAAATGTAGCATCTCATTGAACAACATTACGCGTAACACTGCCATTAATCCCTACCAAAAACAGATCAGTGTGATACCTATGGGCAGGATAGTCTAGTAGTCTAGGTATTCAGTGTGTAGCGAACCTTTGTGCTCCAACTATAATTACAATATGCACAGTGACTCCGCTGTTGTTTTTAACAGTAACAGAGGGTCACCTCCCCATCCATAACCACAGCCCAAACCAGGGGTCTGCTTAATGAAATATAGATTGCACTATCAAGCCAGGGGAAGGGGAGAAGAAAGGCCCTGCTAATTAGGCCCAAGGCTGTGGGCCAATTCGAATGCAGGCTGGGGTGTGATTTAGCAGCACAGCTGATAAATGAAAAGAGACGTGATGCAGAGAGATGCTTCCTCAACCAATTATATACAGCATCAGGCCTTAATGACCCTTTATGTGAGGACCAGAGCTATGGGAAAGCCTGTGTGCAGTGCCCTGGAGAGAAGCTAAAAGGCTGTAATGGAGGATTAACACTGCACTGGGCTTTCTCTGCTCCAGCCCTTAGGTGGCTTCAGGTGAAATCCAAGACCTGGTTTAAGACCAAAACTCAATAGAAATATTCCCTAGAAAAATGTCCCTTTTCCAGGACTAGGTTTAATCTATATCCAGAAAACCAACCCGTCATTTTCTTTTAATGGGTAGCTTCATTTTTTTTACTTCTTTATGGGGAGAGTTACTCTAAATTCTCTGTGAATCACTGTGATCTAATGCATGAATGTGTGAAAGAAAGAACACACTGTGGCATTATGTTTGCTTTAAATGCAATGTTCAATTGGTTTCTAAAACAAAATTAAGTTAACTTCCATTAGGCTTTAACTGGGAAGTCATATCAAACAATGCAGATTATACATTGATCATATACGCATTAAAAAGCATAATTCATAGATCGAAAACATCACAGGAGAGTAGAAAACTGGAACTATAATGAAATACCCAAATACAAGACAGCCTTGCTAACCCCCGTGCACATCGTCAGCTTGAAAACCACACACACTGTCACTTCTTCATTTCTATATATCTAATTGCAGTCAAACCATAATAAATATATAAAGCACTTAGCTTTCCATTACTTCTTTTATAGAATTGTACATCGAATTGATGACAAAGAAAATACAGGCCTACATTTGTCTTGGTGACATGTTTTATTAATATTATAAATGCATGAACAGATATTTATAGGCATTATGGTTATTGATTGTGTGTGTTCCTCTGTCTGAGATGGTAAACACATAAAGCTTAATAGACGGGACAGAGAAAGACACTTCCTCCCTCTCGTTGACACTGTCACACATTCACATTATGTAAGGTAACCATAACCGACTGCGTGTGATGGGAAACCATTAGCGAGGCCAGTCGTAGCCCTAGAACCTCACGCAGACGGCAGCAGCTCCCAGCCAAGGGGGGCCCATTAGACCACCATCAGGAGGTCAGCTATTTGACACCTTCACCTTGAATTAAGCTTAAGAGGGCCACCATTTCCATTGTTGGTATAATAGAGTTTAGAAGTGTGGCCGGATGTGAAAAGAGTATTACACGTATAAGGTGGACCTAGACAAGCAGCCAGGACAATGATGGACACCAGGGGGCGACTGTAGAGATAGCATGAGAAACTAGTAGTGTAGTCGTGTTAAATATCAATTACACCTGTATTCTGGAAACCCCATGATGAAATTGATCTTTTCTGTGTGTTACCTATCAGAGTCCTGCGAGGGTACTTGAAAAATATCCTACTGTGTAAACCCGACGGGTCGGGTTGGACAGAGGGGGACCGTGGGTCGGAATTGCAACTCTGTTTTTAGTAACACATCCCCAGATGTTGAAGACAGACAACGTATAGCCTAAGTTTTCATCTTGTGTTACTTCAGCCGATGTTGGACTCTTAGTGTTAACAGTCGTTTGATTACCTCTGTGTGACCAGTGAGGCAATAAACATTGTTTTGTATCTGATGTAGACGTTTTTTTTGGTTGAGTACAGGTTGGGTTTCGGTTCTATTTAAAGTGGGTCGGGTCAGGTATGGTATTTAATTAATGCTGCTGCCGGTTAACGGGTCGGGTGCGTTTTAAGCACAGCGGGTGTAGGCGGGTTCAGGCGGGTTCAGGTGGGTGCAGGTTTACAAAACGGGACCCATGCAGGACTCTGTTACCTATATCATGTAAAACTTATGAAGATAAAGTAAGATCGCCATTATAATCGGAATATGAAAAATTAAGAAATAACCCACAATGTTCTGTGGTGCTAAATGAGCAGTTAATTCCTTCTGGCTAATAGCAGGCTTTAATGAACACCATCTCTCACAAGTCCGTGGCTGTCACTCACCTGGCATTAACCATGGATAAACTGGGCAATTAATGAATAATTCATAATAAATAATTAATACTGTATTAATTTAATCCAGTGTTGCAACAACCCTTGTATGTGATGAGGAACCCTCCTACAAAAAGGGCAAAATTAAGCACTTTCAGAGCAACAATTGTAGTCTGGGGCAAAAACAGCACCATAGTTGTTGAAGATTGGAAAATAATTGTCATTTTTAGTAGGCCCTACAACCCCAATCATCAATCACGTCATAGTGCCCCATCACAGTAAATATTTTTCCCTACTTATTTGGAAACAACTGCCCCAATGTGAGGTGGCTTGCGCTTGTTTCAACCAATCAGCCACTTTACAAATTGCATTGTGTTCAAATTGTATTGGTAAATACGGTGGTGGGTGCCCATTTAGAATATGAATTAGAATAATATGGTAAAATGTCTTGGGTTTTTAGAAGTACCCACACAGAAACAGCAAACCATTCATGCCAACATAGTCCCAGAGGGCCTTCTAACTTCTAACCTTCTAACCACTGCCGTGCCTCCTGAGTGTGGAACAGTTTGGTTTGGCAGCAAAGAACACTCATCATTCCGTCGACCCCTGCCATATAAACGTCTGACCTCAGTTTGAGGGCTGAGCAGAGTACCCTCAGAGTCCAGTCAGGCCAAATGAGTGAAGTGAAGGAAGAGAGGGTGTAAACGGGGCATGTGCACCTCTGCAACTTTAACAGTAAGTTCAATGTGGGAGCAGTCGGTCAGGAAGATTTAAGGCTTTAAGGCTACTTGGCTAGTTTTAGGGCTACCACAGGTTGTGCACACACACAAACACACATACACGCAAGCATAGGTGCAAGTGAGAACAAAAGGCAATCCACCAAAAGGAGGAAGCCCTCTCTTTCCAGTTACTGGACATCCAAGTATAGACATTACAACTGAACACACAACTGAAAAAAACTTTACGTTTACGATAGGAGACCTTAAAAAGGTTTTGGGGATATTCACGCAAATGTCTCTGTAAAGTTTTAGTTTAATATATTAAATATGTCATGCTAAACCACACATACAGCCTTGTGAGACAATCCTGATCCCCTTTAAAACACTTGTGGTAAAGGTGGTGTCATCAGACGTTAGGAATTCCAAACAGGCGCATTAGGAAATTGGACCACCTTCAACCAATCAGGACAATGTTATATATTTGAACACAGGCCGTTGTCATCAACTGAACTCATCGGAACACAGGATTGGTTGATTGATCTAACAGAGTGGTAAGAAAAGCGTATCCAAACTGACTTGCAGAGTCAGAGTTGGTCAAAAAGGTATCATACAGTGCTTAAAAGTCAAATACGGTTTCCCTCCTGTTTGTGAACGCAACGAATGAAAGCAATCTTTTACAGCCTCTGAGTACAGCTATGTAATTCTCCTGAATGTCATATAACAACAGCCTTGAAGACACGCACAATCATTTTTAATGTAAAAAAACCTCAACAAAAATAACTCAACAAAACCCTACAGATCTTCAATTGCCAAAATAACATGGCCAGTATTAGTCAGTGATTTAACAAGGAATTTCATGAACTGCGATTAAACGGAGAGCCCTGCAGGCATTGCTTTGATTCCCTTAAAGTTCCTTATCAAGACATGAACTTCAGTTTTTGTACTAGATTTAAAATTGACCAATTTTGTATTTCATTGCCTACGTTTACACCCACATTCCATTTCAGAATACAACCTGGAAACGGCACTTCTGTATAGATATCCTGAATAAAAAATTTACATTATAAAGTTTGTACAAAATTTTGTCGTAATACATAGGCCGTAGCACAAAATACATGTTATACAGGCAATTTATGTTGATGGACATGTAAGTGGGCACATCAGTACAATATCAATTTTCAGTACCCACGCTATGTAGAACTATTGTCTGAATAATTCCCAGAGGGGATTACTGAAGTGTATCATTATAAAATAAAGCGGGCAAGGTATGAAAAAGGTCAATATTTTGTGCACGTAAATGTAGTCATTTTGAAATGCCAAAATCATTTTTACACTGTAAACCATCCGGCATCTGTAAAAAGCTCTGAAGACACTCAGGTTGTGTTTATTATAAAGATATGAAGTTTTTGTGTGAAACAAAACAAATCTAAAAAGGAGATCTAATGGTGCTCTCTGTGTTATGTCATGACACCCTCTCTGTCAGAGATGGGTGGCTGGAGTGTAGAAACCAGACGAGCTAGATGATCCCTTTCATTATTGGCAGCAGCGGTGCACGCTCATGAGAGGAGGGCCCGGAGGGGGCGAGATAGGAGCGCCAGTGAGAGAGAAAGAAGTGGGGAGAGAGAAATCAGCAGGCGCTCACTAGCAGACCTTTACAACTCCTTCATTATTGAAGCAGTGCAAAGAGAGAGCAGGCCTGCTGGATGTGTATACACACATGGTAAATATCCATTCATTGTGTGCGCATGTGTGTGAGAGTGTGTGAGTGAGAAAGAGACTGCAGGATATGCAAGGCATTTCTTTCCTGCTCCAAAATCCTTCCTCCAGACCAGCAAACATGCAGAACTAACTGTTAGCCATTAGATAGATCTAGAAGCAGAACATTCTGTTTTATTTCTTACGTGCATTCAGACCAGAGGCGGCAAGAGCGTCAAAGAGACCGGAAGTCATTCCTTTTCTGTCAGCCAGCAGCGGTATGAACATTGGCAGTGCATCTTGGGCGGTGTGGGCATCAGAGTCTGGGCAACGTTATGACGCGGTTTGACGGCAACCCACTGGAAGTGCTCCGCTCTAGCGAATTCTAGAGAACACAACCGTGTCTACTTTGGTTCCCACCAAATATTAGTTCCCGAGCAAAATGAAGGAGAGGGTCATCATTGCTGTGGCGGGTTTCCCTGTTATTTATTATTATTTATAATAAGTTGACAGCAGATTTGTCAAACTGGTCCCTGTCCAGCCTGAAATATCTGTGGAACCTGCCGTCATCCAGCCGCAACTCCTGCACCAGCCGGTGAATCTTCTGAAACCAGAGCGATCTCTGACGTATTTTCCGCAGGTAAATAAATGCATCACCAAATGCAACAACCTCCCTATGATCCATAGTGACATTGTAAATTTGATAAGAAGCGCAACACTATTTACGCTTGTAAATAAGCAGGAATGCAATTAATTTGCTCAAAACAACACAGATTTGACCAATTGCACTAAACTTCAACCAGGACCAGAGTTAATGCAAGGTAGGCTATACACAAATGAATGTTGATTAAAGACCAAGGCTAGTAAACGTGTCCTATAAACTGCATGTTAAACATTTGACTTAACCATCAACACAAGTCAAGACAAGTCACACCACACAAATGGCTTTTCATTTGTTTATTTCGTTACCAAATATGTAATCATACTTGTTAATTTCTTAATCGATCAATTTCTTACCTTCATATTTCAAAGATTTCATGAGGTTTACATATAGCACTTTCCCACTGCATAGTAACGGCTCGACTTTTTAGGTTTTCCTTAGGGCAAAAGTTGTACCTGGTACTTTTTTTGGTATCACCTCGATCAAGGTTCCAAGAAAGCTAAGGCAATAAAAAAGGTGATGTGAAAACACTGTAGACTACCGATTGTTCAGAGAGAATAATTTCTGCATCATTGCGCGACACGGGACATAGGCTACGGCAAGTTCCTATAGCAGCCGCAATTTTTAATATTCACCTTTTATTAAATGGAAACCCACAAAACCACGGCGTGATTAATCGAGGAGGTGCATATGTTCCTCTGTTTGGTTGCCGAAGAAAGGATTCAGAGGAAGGGCTACCGAAAGGTCTCTGAACTGTTGGTCGCACACGGCTACCAAAGAACATTCCAACAGTTTAGTGAAATTTTAAAATAAAACTAAAAAGTGACTACAGAAAGACCACAACGAAGTGGAAGCAGAAGTGGTTCGACGCCTAGCTACATTGAAGGGGTAATATCTGCAGTGGAAAACAAAGTACCTGGTACCAAATGTGAGTAGAGTCGAGTCGAGCAGATTCAAGCCGGCACTATGCAGCGGAAAAGCGCCATTATACCCTACTTGTGGAGTCAGCACAAAGATACCGGCTTACCGGTGTTTGCTTTGCGGCCCCTTAAAATTAAGTTTGCATTCCAAACTAATGTTGCCGCCTATTTAAACTATGTCAGAACGTCTACAAATCTTTGACAGCATGGTTGGCAGGGCAGCTAGAGTGAATTTTGACGGTATAGCCACCTCTGGTCTGAATGCACAGTTAAAGATAAACAACATAACCAAGGGCCATGTATGGCACATGTGCAAAGCTGTACATGGTTAATCTCTACTTCCTCTGTTTATGTTCGTTGTGTACAATATATCTGAGAGTCACTGCATTTACACCTCCAGGTCACATGGGATTGCAGGCCACCAATATCAGTCCCAAAATTTAAGCTATAATGTCACATGTCTGCAGTGCTGCTCTGATACCATCTTCCCCAGTAAAGACAAATGAGCTGGCTGTACGACACACACAAAGCCCATTCAACTGCAGCCGTCTCAAGGTTAAATACATAACGATGGCCACTTTGTGTATCGTTAAGAAGTGGTTGCCACTGAATATACCGGAAGGAAATGAATGCAGATGGGTTTTTTTTTTTTCATAAAATAGGGGAAGTTGAATTATGTCCTTGGAGGCCTTCCGGTGGAGCAGATTAGTAGTAGACTGACATTCTCTTTCTTTCAGTTTTATGCTACATGGACCCAACCTAATGAGATACCCCAAGCTTTTTGTATGACTAAGGCCAGGCAGTGTGTAATGGTAAAACAACGCCACAATATTCTCCACACTGAAGAGTATCCACTGTGGCAACCCTGCCCTCTAAAGCATAGATGTTGTGAAATGAACTCATAAACTCCCTAAACAAACCCTTGCCGCCCTCTCTAACCATGGCAACTGGCAAATGACTTCCTCCCAACACCTGTAGGAAAAACCTGTTTGCTGAAATTACTAATGAGTAACTAGTAAACTATCCACAGTTTCTGTAGACAATAGCTGAAATGGTGAAGTTCTTTCAAAGTCAAATACTGTTGACAGTGTCAACAAGAACAGAGTCACTACCACATTCATTGTGCTACATTATTCCAACTTTAAGTAAAAAATGAAGGCTGTTGCAAGCCATCTCTTTCTATTGCACTAAATGTGCAATTTTAACTATAGACCAAGTCTTTGTAGACTGCTGGTTTCATGTCATCTTGAAAACCAGTGGTAATTGGCATTTGACATCTTCAAACAAATGACTGATCAGTCTCACTTTAGCTGCCTTTCCCTGTCCAGCAGTGAGAAGTTAACCCTGGTATGAGGAGGTCAAACAAGAAAGCCTTGCATTCCAGCAAAACAAAAACCTGACCGCTAAATGTATACACACCCCCCATTAGAAAAAAGAGAAATGGAAAGGCCATTTAATCCTCTCTGAGGGAGAGAGAGAGAAAAGCTGAATAAAAGAATACTTTATATTCTGACCTACTGTGCAGTTTGGGCTGGCAGCGTTCCCACATGCTCCCAATAGACTCTGTATGAGTAAACTTCCCTCCCCTGCCTACTGCTGTCAGACCACTCCCCTGCGAGTCCGCCCCTAATGCCTCACTTCCTGTTTACCTCTGACCCCTGGCTACAACCCCCACCCCACACCCCTCCCATTACTCTGCCTGTCTGCATCCGGCCTCAGCCTGT
>JAODLI010002374.1:0-10571 GCA_027575585.1 Percopsis omiscomaycus
CTCTCTCTCTCGCTCGCTCTCTCTCTCTCCCTCTCTCACTCTCTCTCTCTCTCTCTCTCTCTCTCTCCCTCCCCCTACTCTCTCTCTCTCTCTCCCTCTCTCTCTGTAATGTGAGTTAGCTGCACCCATGAGACTGTGCCCTCCCTGACACTCCACCAGTGCTCTCCACAGGGTTTATATTTAACCCCCGGGTGCTGAGCAATGCCTTATTATAGCTGGGAGTTTCTTCGCCCTGACCAGCACCAGGCCGGTGGTCACACGGCCCGCTGCAGGTCTCACAGCCGGCCTGTAACGGGGCACCGCAGACACTTGACATATAGGCCTCTTTCTCCACCCAGACAAATATCGGTTGTTACCATGGTGACCGCTGTTGAGGTCATGATCCAGCCTCCTGCCCATTCATAAAAGTCATTTTACAGCTATGAGATTTTTACAATGCGCTGTCTGGATGTGACATTCCCGGGAAAGGAGGATGTCCAACAGGAGAGGCTGGGCAGAATTAGAGGATAAACGCCCTCTATTGGCCACCGTGCTGTCCGCACGCTGTTAGGTTTGCTGTTGATAACTTGCCACCAGTGTTGGGTGTAACGCATTGCAAAGTAACGCATTACTGTAATCACATTATGTTTGTCTGTAACGCAGTAATGTAACGCATTACTGTTCCATAGTTCAGTAATAACATTACAGTTACTAATCAAATCAAACTAATCAATCAATTATGTAGTTACTTTTTTTCTGTGAAGTGCTCTTTGAGCTGGTTTTTACCGACTTTGCTGTCGGCATTGTGGCATTATTTTATTAAAGAGCATAAAAGACAGATCTTGTGTATGTCCTTATTAGGATAGGGATATGTGCTGATATGTGGGAATATGTAACGTTTAACGTTATATTCTTAACTGGCAATTACGTGACAATGCATCTCCCCTTGGATGTTGCCGAGTAACTCAAAAGTAATGTAACGAGTAGTGTAACAACTTTGTGTAACAACTTAGTGTAACAACTTAGTGTAACAACTTTCTGCAGGAAGTAAATAAGTAAAGCAATGCATTACTTAAAAAAAATAAAAATGGAACGAGCAATGTGTAATACATTACTTATTTTGGGTAACGACCCCAACACTGCCTACCACTTACATACTGTAGTGCTGGAGTTGTTCCCAAACAAACGACCAATATAGCACTGGTTTGCCTGCTATGGCGGCACTGGAATCGTTCCGCCATGCTGAATTACACAAGTATCACTAAGATGGCATTTAGAAAATAGCCAAAAACAATACCTTTTATTAATGTTATGGGAACCGAAACAACAGCGACAGAGGATTGAGCTGGCAGCGGTGACGGCCGCAATCTGAGACCCAGGAGGAGAATCCCAGTTGTCAGATATGAAGTAGCCCCATTCGGGGCTAGCAAAGAAGATGGCCAAATGAAAGCATGCCTGTACACAGACTGAAAGGTCGGTTATTGTTTACCTCAAACAACCACAGACATGAAACCACCAGGTACAGTGTCTGTAACTAACTGTGCGATTAGCTGTTTGTAAATCAAGCGGCTTTATCAGCGCGTTAGTGTGTCGTGTTCGATGTTACATGCAGTCATTAGTTACTGAACATGGGCACCTTTAACAATCAGCCGTGAACAGATGAGACTCTGTGTAGCATAGCTGGTAGAACACACTGTGTGTGTGTGTGAGTTAGTTGTTTGAA
Organism: Percopsis omiscomaycus; assembly: GCA_027575585.1. NCBI lineage: Eukaryota > Metazoa > Chordata > Actinopteri > Percopsiformes > Percopsidae > Percopsis > Percopsis omiscomaycus. The sequence continues at coordinate 1,703 of JAODLI010002374.1, forward strand.
CAATATGTAATGCAGTCCTGTTTGTATGCACTGTAACGTATGTTTAGTCTAGATATATTGTATTATATTGATTATTACATATAGATTTTTTATCCATAAGGCCCAGCCCAATATTTACTAGTACCACTACTGCCCGAGTACAGCGGCATTGGCACTACTCTGAAACAACATACTTTCTGGGCAATTTTAGAATAAAGCACAATGACATTTGCATGTATAATTAGAGCATTTGTATGGTTGGTCGAGTATTGCGATAGTTTACTTGGTAGCGCAACAACAGTGGGAACAACCCCAGTGAACACGATGCCCATTTAATTACTGTGAGTTAATGTTCCCGTGGGTTAGAACACGTCTCCAACAACCCTCTGGGCAGCACGACAATATCTCATCTCTTATGTAAGGAACATAGTTTCCAATGCATCTCTGTCAACGTTCTTGACGTCACCAGAATTCTGTCCCTTCTTGTAGCCAATCGCCTATCTTCCCCAAAGTTGGGGACACTAATCTAGTGGTTATAAAAAGCTCATGACTTTCCCAGATGAAGGGGCGTGTATTACTACCTCTAGAATCCGTGCTGGTGTTTCACCTGCTTGTGTCAGTTAACCATTTTCTTTCATATTCTGCCTCTTTTCCACTAGTTGAACCACTAACTGTCACGCCACGTGTTATTAGGCTGTCATAACAGCGTTCAATGCTACTGTACCCTTAGATTGATGGCTTTTCTATTTTGTCCACTGATAAACTGTTCTCTCTGCACCTGTTCCACACCTAGGTGTCCTTTAAGGGAGAATGTCTTTCCCAGCCATTTAGTTTTTAAGTAATTAACATTTTGCTTTAAATGTTTTGCTGGGAGATTTTATTTGGCTGGGTGAGGGTTAAAGTTCGTGTGGGTCATTCATTTCCTGTGATGCCCACTGAGAGTGGAACTGCACTTCCATTGTAAAGGCTTGCTCCTGCAGTTCTAATGGAGAAAAGACCTACTGTATATTATCTTGCTCTGAGCCCTCTGCAAGGTGGATGCATGCAACATTGAGGAGTCCATGTGTTCTATAGAAGAGTGAATATGAAGCCATAAGTTGTCATGGAGCGGGTACGTAGTGTGGTTGGCAGCTAAAATTAAACTTCACCCTGACAGCATGGGACCTCATTTGGCTCTAACTCAGGTACGGAGAGAATCTACCGGAGTCATCTTTAGATGCGTGAATGGCAGTAACCTGTATATGTTGTAATCAGCAGTAACATTCTCAGCAACACAAGGCCACTGATACTTTGAGTAAATAGCAGGAGGGGTTTTGTTTAAAGTAGTTTTGTGGCTGACACGTTATTTATCATTTCTGCAAAGCTCTAAAAGACAAAATCAACTGCCCTTCTAGACACAAATAGTTGAAACCAATGTTGGTTGAAATTGGTGTTACAAAAACCGGTGTTTTGTTTAAAAACTAGGAGGAAGCCCCTCCCACACCTGAGTGCTGAGATGCTTGCATTCTTTACAGCGCCATGGTCATTTGTGTTTCAAACATCAACCGACAAAATTGTTAGGTCAGTTGAGAGTCACCGCTCCTCTCCGGATACACACTCTCCCGGAGACCCTTTGTGGGCTTGTATAGAGTAGAGAGAGTGTCACTTACACTGCACTTTGTGTGTCCTTGAAGAAGCCGTCAGTGTGAAGGCCTGCTAACCCTCACCCAGGCTGCGTTAAGCTCTGTCCTCAGAAGGTACTGCAGCCTGTGCTAGTATGCGCAGGACACAATGCGTTTAGATGGCTGTGAATACAAAAGTTTCCCTGTGAGCATTACAGCAAACAACAATACTTCAGCTCCGTGGCGTTTCCGGGTGCCATGGCCCTGTTAACTGCCGTGGAGGAGGCCATTGGAAGGTCATCCTGGTCTAAGGCCCGTCCCCCCAGAACACGTAGTCGTAGCGCACTATTATTAGCAACCCGCCAATCACATGGTATTGGGACTCTGCAACGATGCGTGTTCCTGTTAGATGTCCAGACGGGTCGGCCCGGTCGGCCGGGCCGTGGCCTCTCAGCTGACGTGCGCGTCAGAGGATGAGCGTCCATTTATAGCCGGCAGATCTGCATGACGGCTGAGAAATACTCCGCGGAGGGAATTTAATAGGGCGCTGACATTTTCCCCGTTGGCACGGCGACAAAACGTGTCAAGTCAAGAGGGGGAGGGGAGAGCCACACATCAATATCACAGGATTACATTCTCTCTCTCTCTCTCTCTCTCTCTCTACACTAGAAACTCGTTTTATTCATGTTTAATTAAAGATGACAAAAACGACAGTATATAAATTCGATTATTTATAAATCTATTATTCAGACCCCCTCTGACGTCCCTAGATTAGATATGAACTAAGGCACCTGAAGGTCCGTCGGCTGGATATGTCACTTGACATTAAACCAGCAGTCACATGATGGATGGAGTTTCAAGCTAAGAGTACAAGATGTGGTGTTAGTTACAGTACATCAGTGAGAAGTGTCGTCGCCTCGCTGCGAGACCCACTTTGTGGTATTTCTACAACCCCTTGCAGAAATCCAGTCCCCTTTGTGCTCTGTGTTGTGCTCTGCATGTCCCCAGCCTTCCTGACAAGTGTCTCGACGTGTCTGTGAGCCCCGGGCTCTGCCTGCAGGTGCTTCCTCGCCCACAGGAACTGTGGGAGAGTTGGTTGGCTGACCAAGCTCAACCGTTTTACAGTAAGCGTTTTCATGCCGACCCGCGGGCTAACAAAAAAACGGAGCCGGGGATCTCGAGGCTTTCCTCTGGTTGGACAGCATTTGTTCTGCCATGACGTAATGCGTTTGTACGGTTTTAGTAAATATATGGAATAGTGATTCATTGCAGTGAATATTTTTTTTAAACCAGGGAATTATGGAAAATAACATATTGTTTCCATAGCCTCCCCTGGAACACGGTCCTGGCTAATAAAAGACAAATAACACTGGTTTGACTGTAAAGTAAACACCCAAAATGACCAGAAAAGCATGGCAGTACATATTCAGTCAAGGTTTACCACATCATTGTAAAAGTCCACTCTGATAATGTAAAGTCCGTGGTTCACTCTGGCCCGGTGAAGGTGGCAGGACCCCTCTGGAGGTCGAAGATGGCGATGGGTCCCCTCCGGGTGCCCACAGCGCAGACTGGACCCCTCGAGTGGCCGTCTAAGGTGATGGGATCCCTCGGGGGTCCAGACCAGGACCCCGGCAAAGGCCACCTTCCGGGGGTCGACAACAGCGATGGGACCCCTCTGGTGGCCGGACTGGAGATATGCAGCGGCGGCGAGGACCCTCCGGTGACCGACGACACTGGCTTAACCTCTTAGGCAGGGACAATATGTCTTGAAAAACGTATTGTTATAAAAAACAGTTGTCTGAAAAGATGTGTTTCTTTGTTTGTAGTGACTGGTCAGCTGACAAGAGGAAGCAGGTATGACAGGTGTTTGGTCCATGAAGCATTATGACCTGGCTAATATTATCCCCCTGCTGCCCCGTGTAAAGGTATATTTAGCCCTGCATCTGTCTGTGTTTGTTTGTTAGCTTGCCTCTAGAAGCATGCTTTCAGATTCTAACATGCTTGTGTGTGACTGTGTGTGGTTACCATCACTCCTAAAAAAAGAAACAGAAATTTCTTAGAAAAAGTCACGTCACGTTATGCCATGGACCATAGAGGGGCTGTAAATCGAAGTCATACCAGACGGTGATCTGTAAACACGCGTGAAAGTGGCCGGGGGGGGGTTATTGATTGATTACGCAGAGGACTGTCTGCAGTCTGAGGTTTGCTCAGGGACGACCCGTCTCACAAATCAAACCCGCTTCATTTCCCCCTTATTAGGGGCTATTAGTGTCACAGGCCCAGGAGGCAGTGGCTTTGTCGCCGCAGCAACAGGAAGACAGATGTGTATCTCATGTTGATTCAGAGAGACAAATGGTTCCCATTATTGAGGAGTCCTGTTCGCTCCACAGGTCACTTGGCAGGTGGAGCAGGGAGCTCTGCTAAAATGGAAAACCCGGATCATCATCATGGAGTGGCAGGGATGAAAGTCTAATCTGTAGACATTCATGTTACTTGGCCACCGTTCAGGGAGTTAAAACAAGATGGAGATGCCTCTGGTGTGCGGGTGAAACGGATGGTGACTTCAACAACTGGGCCACGAAGAAGTAAAAGTCCTATCTCTGAGTTCTATCCCTGAGTCATATCTCTGAGTCCTATCTCTAAGTCCTATCTCTGAGTCCTATCTCTGAGTCCTATCTCTGAGTCCTATCTCTGAGTCCTGTCTCTGAGTCCTATCTCTGAGTCCTATCTCTGAGTCCTGTCTCTGAGTCCTATCTCTGAGTCCTGTCTCTGAGTCCTATCTCTGAGTCCTATCTCTGAGTCCTATCTCTGAGTCCTATCTCTGATTCCTATCCCTGAGTCCTATCTCTGAGTCCTATCTCTGATTCCTATCTCTGAGTCCTATCTCTCAGTCCTATCTCTGAGTTCTATCTCTGAGTCCTATCTCTGAGTCCTATCTCTGAGTCCTATCTCTAAGTCCTATCTCTGAGTCCTATCTCTAAGTCCTATCTCTGAGTTCTATCTCTCTTTTTTTTTACAGGAAGGTTTTCCTTATCCAATAGGAGGAAAAAGTGGAGGGGTGTCGTGGGCCAGTGCAGCCCACATTGTGACCTGACTTGAACATTCATTTGATGTACAGTGCATACGTACATCTGCAGAGTGTGTAACACTCACAGATTGACTCCTCCAGTGTCTGATCATTTGTAGGATAGGGAATAACTTTAGAAGGGATTCACTCAAATGGCCACTACCATTTGATGGGTGTGTGTGAGGCTTTGCATGTTGTGCGTCTCCTTAAGGGCCGTGAAGAAGTGATGGCCCTGCCGTGAGCCGAGCGCCAGCGCAACCCCGGGGGGCGAATCCTGGCGTTAGATTTGCAGAGTCAGCCTTGCCCTGTAGTATCTTTCACCATAGCGTTGTCGCAGTATTACACAGCCTGGCCACCAGTGAGACCTTGTGTTACGACTGGGTCAGAGGGGGTAACCAATAACTCCCCCCCCCCCCCCCTCCCTCCCATGACATGGCATCCAGCATCCAAGACAGGATTCACTGTGGGTGGCATCACCGCCGACCTTTCAACCCATATTTCACAAAGATTATGTAAGACGCTTGGGAGTGCGGGACCAGCTGACGCGTGGCTGTCTGCGGCTGATGCCTGTGTGGTCCCAGGGCCCGCGAAACAGGGCAGTAAATCTTCATGAATAAGGCACAGAACTCTGTACAACAAGCACTTTTTAAGCTGTGGCATCCCCCCCCCCCAAAAAAGGGTTGTTCATACAGTAGTTTGCATTGCAAATGCACACGCTTTTTTTTATTATTTTTTTTTACTAGCATAACATAGCATCGCGACCCACCCCAAACCCTGACCACTGGTATGCAAATATGTAAATTAAGTTCAATTCGAACCCACGGTGCCACGCTGGTTGTCTCAGGGCTAAAGGCGTCAGTCGTCAGAAGGCTCCCAGCCCTTCAGGGGCTAAAATAAGATGTGGAGGCTACAAGCACGAGTACTATATAGTTAAATCTAAATCGGTATGGCTGTATTTGCGTGGGCGGTGTGTTTTATAACAAGGGAAAAGTGAAAGCATGCATTTGAGGAAAAGGCCTGTTCTTGTCTGGCGAATGTTAATGATAGGTCAGCCATTTGGCAGACAAGAAGGCTGTCATCCACGTTGCACACGACAGCAGCGGCTCAGATAAATGTGGGCCACGTAACTTTGCTTTGCCCTAACAAGGCCTTTTACATGCAATTAAAGGCGCGCTGATCGGGTTTGCTTGCCGTTAAGGTCTTCAACTGGATGCATTTTCTGGGGCCTTGGAGCTCCCAGTCTAATGAGCGCCACTGTATGCGTCCTTGAGGACTATTCCTGGGTGCTGGAAAAAGCCTTTTTCCACATAGAGCGTGACAAATGACCTCACATCAGTCACCCATCTGCATGCAAGGAAACAGTAGAAGAATACACTGTGCCTGTATGCTGGCATGTTGCATAATGTGCTGTGGTGAGCCCAACCTGTTTCCAGTCTTTAATTCATTGTTATATACGTTTTCTGGTATAGCTGCCGTTTTTAGTTCCATAAACCCCTTTAGATGCAAAAGGAGGTATCAACTGGTATTTCTAGTTGGGGTTCTCCTCTCCATGGGCTCTTTAAAATCACTGTCACTGTTAAACTGGGGCTCACATGTTGTGTGAGGCAATGTCTTCCTCATTCAGAAGGCATTTGTACGGTGGCCCTGAAGTGCAAAACAAAACAAATAGACAATAGAAATAGAAAAACAACAACAAATCAATGAACACAACGGCAAATAACAAAACGCATAAACAAATTGCAAATCAAATTAACATAAGAGAAAACAAAACAACAAATCAGGAATTACAACGGCAAACCAGAAACCACAAGGACATATTGGAAAACACAATGACATTAAATCCTAAATCCTACCGGAAAAGGTAGCTGCCTACCTATGGACAAGGATCGTCACTGATTGGACACACTAGTCTGTGTTTACACCGCCATTTAGGAGGTCGAAAAATGTTGACTTCTATTGACTTTGTATTGCTTTCGTGTGGCCACAGGAAGGAAAAGGAACCAGGACAGGGGAATTAAAAATATTAATATGTCAATCAGTGGGGCAGGATAGTCTAGTGGTCTAGTTGTTCCACTCCCAGCCAGAAGGTGGCCTACCTGTAAGAATCCTTAAGCAAGATGCCTAACTGCTCTTTGTAATATATACTCAAGTCACTTTGGATAAAAGTGTCAGTTAAATGACCTGATAGGTATATTGCCCTCATTGGGGCAAAAAGGTCCTTAAAAACATACAGTGGAACATTTGCAGTGGTTGTGGCAAACCGCGGTCAAGCCATCATTCCAATTTGCATGGTCAAGTCTAATGCTACATAGTTGGTTTTTTTTTTGTGGCTTTTATTCAGAGAAATGTGAGAGTGGGAGTTAGGCTTGACTGAATGCACTAAGGATTATCGCCTTCTCCTTGCAGCCATGTCAGTAGTGAAACACCACCTCAGTCCCGCTCAGGCCCAAGGGGAGAGAACTCACTCACCACTTAGACCGTGGCTCCCACCGGTTGCTGTTTCCATCAAATATGAAATCAAAGTCCCAACAGAAGCTGTCGGGCCGGGCACAGAAATGACACGTAGTCAATCATTGCCCACCCATCACACATTTTCCATGAATGGAATGTTTGGGTTAACTTGCGTGGTTAAACATTTTTCTCTCTTTGTTTGTGTTCCTTCACTTGTGTCCAATAAGGACTGCATTCTGGCCAGAGGCACGGCGCGCCGCTGTCAATCACTCGGGAGGGCTCGGCTCTCACGGCTCGGCTCTCATGACTCGGCTAAAATGTGCTGGTTATTTTGGCTGGGGCCTCCACACAATGTGCCCGTGACCGCAGCGCGAGCGGAGGCCCGCGGGCGACACGCGGGACTGTCTCCCGAAGCAGACACGCCCCCCTCTTCCATGTCCTCATATGACCCAGAATTCTCATGTCAGACGTGCTCAGGCACGCGCACATACACACTCGCTGACACAAACAAACACACAGGGAAACTAATATTCATGCGCACACACACACAAACACACACACACACACTTAAACATATACACAAACATATACAAATTGTACATGCCCACACAAAGTTATACACAAACACATACACACACAAACATGTATGTTCACATCACACACGCGCACGCACAGCGCATGCCAACACACACTGTACACACAATAAAACGCACTCACACACACACAAACGTTTATTGTCATAGACCCTGGCTGTCTCTCTTCCACAGTGTAACACACACCCAGTGAACTCTGAGCAGTTGTCCACGTCATTCCCTGACTCCAGTTCCCATCCTGCGAGTATCCTCTCTGGTGTCACCCCAGACCCCTCCAGAGTGACACGGGGGGTTGAAACGCACAAATACAGTAAAATCTCACAATAAACGGAGTAGATCTGCCTGCGTGATTTCCCTTAATTCTAACACTGCGTTTGTGTTTTAGGGATTTGAGATGTTCTTGGTGTTTTGATGAACTGCAATGAATTTTAAGTTTTGACATTGAATCGGTCTGTCTCTGCACAGGAAAGTGTTCCCTGTGCAGAGACAAGAGCATTATTGGATGAGTAATACCAGTAACTAGTTGTAGCAGTAAATGGTAAACATTATTACGTATACGTAATATTGTTTGTAAATGTAAAAATAATGTTTAAAAATGTAAAAATTGTATATATATGTATATATATATAGCAAAATCATAACTTAACTTTTAAGTTTTGCTTTTGAGTTTGTTCAACTTTCAATTCTAAGTTCTCTTAACTTTTTTACATTGTTACAACTTCGAATCCTTACATCTGTTAACTCAACTCCAAGTTGAGTTAACAGATGTAAGGATTCACTTGGAATTCTCGTCAGAGTAGTTAGAGTTAGACAGCAATTTAAATCTGTACATAGTACCCACTTAGTTTTAGTTAAGGTAATTCAGTGGAATAAATTAGAGTAAGTAACTCAAATGTATCAATTAGGACCAATAACTCCCCATAAAATGCATAAATAATTAAAGATGAAACGTCTACATTCCAAAAAAATGTTTTTTAATCAAAATATGTATGAAATGCCGTAAGGAGGTTTACATTGTGTCAAAACTACCTGCAATGTGAGAAATGTGCTGCTCGCATGCAACTAAACAAGATAAGACAGGGAAAAACAGATGCCTCCACAGGGAAAAGAGTGTGAGCGAGCTGATTCAGCTAATGTGTATGCATGCACAGGTGACAACTCCACAACCTCACATACAG
>JAODLI010002375.1:0-10571 GCA_027575585.1 Percopsis omiscomaycus
TTAATAGAAGTGTCCCATGCAATGAACTGCCTCCTTTAGGTGGTCACGGCTCAAAGCGCTTTAAGTGACAGTCAAGTCTACTGGCGGAGGCGGCCACTGTGTGTACCTGTGGTGTCCAGCCTCCCAGCACATAGATGAGTTCCCCCAGGCTGACAGCACAGGGGCAGGCCAGGGGGAGGGGCAAAAGGAGCAAAGCTGAGCCAGCCACCTCCTCTCTTCAGCGACCAGCGCTCCACGCTGTCGGTGATGACATAGTGCTGACGCACTTTCACCTGTCCCCCCAGGAGGTAGAGGGCATCGCCCAGCCAGCCCAGAGCGTACATGGCCCTGTGTGAGGCTGAGCACAGCGCCACCCAACTGCGGTCCTCTGAGCGGTCATATCTGGGACGTAAACAAGCAGTTTCACCATTGGAAAGGATGGGAATTCAAGTTGCATTGCATACAGATTTCCTCTGTACTGGTACACACACATACACGTGAACGTAATAAACCATCATACAATATGCTATTAGTCTATACTCATAAAGATATTGGTATGCTGTGTGTTTATTTTTTTCTAATTGTCTTTACGTTGAATTCTAATTTAATTCAAATTTCTAACATATTGTTATTGTTATGTAACACTAAGTTATGGGCAGGATAGTCTAGTGGTCTAGGTGTTGGGCTCCCAGTCAGAAGGTTGTGGGTACAAGCCCCGGAGTTGGCCTACCTGTAAGCGTCCTTGAGCAAGATGCCTAACCCCTATCTGCTCCATGTAATTGTAAGTCGTTTGGGTCTGCTAATTGACCTAATAACATGTCATTTATTGACAGAAACATTCTCACACACACACACACACTTGTACATGTCCACCCTCTTTGTCCTGTGTTCGTCTTCAGCCTCTACGGCCACCACAATGGTGTTGTCCCGCGTGACCTGCCTCCCGGCCCCAGCGCCCTGCAGCGGGGAGGGGATGTAGCACGTGCGTCGGCCCTGGGGGGCAAAGCAAAAGCTGAGATGGGTGCGTCCGCCGCGGCGGGCGGGCACTCCCGCCTCCTCCTCCACCCCGCCCAGGCAAAGCACAATGTCGGTGGTGTCCATTCCGTAGCGAAGGGCGCGAGGGGGCGCCACCGCCTCGTGGAGCCCTGGGGAGGTCTGGGGAGCCGTGTCAATCGTCCCAAAACACTCAGCGTCTCTCAGCAATACCTGTGAAGCATAGGGACGGGGTCTTTTAAAGCAGCGACCCAGCGTCAGTCACAGTGGATGGTTTAATGATCTTATGCACGGTTACACACCCATGTTTGCTTATGGAGAAGAGAAGTGGTTTATAGATACCCCCCCACACATCTCCCTGCTCACCGGGTTCTTTCTCCTGGCCTTACGCAGGAATCCAGGGTCCACCAGCTCCAGCCTCACCCTCTTAAGGAGCTCCACAGCCTCGGCTTCACTGTGCGAGTCCCCCCTCCGCCTCTCCACCCAGCGGAGCACCAGGTCCAGCACGCTCTCCTCCTGGGAGACATTGAGGTCATCTAAGCCCAGCAGGGCACCAAGACTCTGCGCATCCAGCTCCAGCGCCTCCTCCTCCTCACACACCTATACACCGTGGAGGAGGCAGAAGAGGACAACCCAGAAGGAGAATGCAAGAATAACAGGCAAATCTGGAAGTGTTTCATAGGCCTATAGATACAGTCAGTCCATTGTCTTTCAGTCTGCTTCCTGTTCATTAATGCCATTTGCTGGCATTAATGGATTAAAGGATGGCCCCCTACTGCTGACCATATACTGACATCCCACATAAGCAAATGTAGTTGCTGGGAAACATTAAGCTGGGAAGTTCAAGGTTTCCTTTAGCTTATGATAAAGCCACTTTAAACTACTGCCAAAAGCTCAATAAAGCATCAATTAAATATTTAAAGAAGAGTAGAGGATTTATAAATGCAGGGTACTTCACAGTTATGCATCATTTATGAACCCTTCAAAATTCAAAATGTCAGCACATACATTTAGTGCTTAGAGAGGCATAAGCATCTGCTGTCTCCGTGTAGCATTGGGCAATGTCTGCCCTCTAGTGGTTGGAAGATCTAATTGCAGAGGCACACAGAAGAGTCGACATAATTTTCTCTGTCTCACAGCATGTTTATATTTGTTCCAGCCCTCATTTCCCGATGCACAATGTAAGGTGAGATTTTATCATTGTAAAACTGAATGTCTCACCAGAACAAAGTTTTTGCAGAGGTATCTCAGGGCACACTCTGCCAGGTGCGTGGCCCCCAGGTCTCTGGCCCAGTGGTACAGCCCTACACAGTTGGAGAGGTCCATACTGGCCTCCATGTGGCCTTGACACAACCTGAGCAGTGAGAATATTAATAATAATAATAATAATACACTTTATTTATAAAGCCTCCATAAATACAGAGTTTACAAACTTAGACAGTCAAAACAAACAAAAAAATTGAATAATTAGTCCATTCAAAGCAATATAACAGTTAAGAATTAGGAGAAAGAATGAGAGCAATAAAGCAAATATCAATAACAATATTAATAAATAATAACAGTCAAATATAAATAAAATAAATAAGGTAAAACTGGTAAAACAAACAAATAATAAAATAAACAGTTAAAGTATTAATAAGGGGATAAAAAAGGATAGAGAATAAAAACTAAAGACGACATCACATAAAAGCAAGCCTATAAACAGGTACAGGTTTTTTTTATCATGGTATTCCTTTTAAATGCAACAAACAAAATGACCAGAGCAAGTCAGCTCTACAAATCAGCTCAAAGTCTCATATTGTTTATCTGTCTCAGACTCAGTATCATGTCTCATTGTTGTTTTTCATGAATCTCACCTAAGGCATTTCAAAATAGGAATCCAATACCCGATGCTGACATTAGAGGTTTACGTATGTATGTTGAAGTACTGATCAACATTGTGTCTTCCAGCATATAGTCACCCACCTGAAGGCTCCATCTACATGGAGCAGGAAGGCAGCTCCAGCCAATCCTTGGAGGTTGTCGTTGGAGATGGGCAGCTCTCCCCTGTACATGTAGCCCAGTAGCAGCTCCAGGCTCTGGGCAGGCGTGTCTCTGAAAGCTACCTCTCCTCCCTGGGTCTCCCTCAGACCACAGGTAAACATGGCCTGAGTTATTGATAATAGAACACCATACAGTACAGTTAGCAACGTTTAACGTAAAATGTGGCCTTATGTACCTACCTGGACCTTCAATAATTTAATCTTTCATATACATAGCAACATTACAGTTTGTGTAAATGTATTATTACCTCAGAAACGCATTTCTACCTGGAAGTAAGGGCTGAATGCAGATAGCACCACCCTGTGGCAAGGAAAGGGAAGTCCCTCTGCCAGGAGAACCACATCAGTGAGCTCCTCAGTAAGCCACATCTTCTCCAGTGACCTGAGCAGAGTTAGGCTTTGCTCTGCTTGGGCAGAGAACATTGGAGCATCCATGGCCTACTTTTATAGCTTGGAAGTGACTTTTAGGACCTGCAAATGATAAGACTGTGAATGACAGCTAGTATTTGTGAGAAGATAAACAACTCTAATAACACTAGGCTACAGTGTATCAAATCAAGGTAGTTATATCATTGATCAAATTATATAGTCCAGGCCTGCTGTAGACTACATAAAATGTGCATGTATAGTCAGTCAGTCCATAGTCCAAAGTGAGTCCTTGAAAACTATAAATATAATACATATATTACACGCAAAGAGAGTTCTCGGGAGTAGGATCAATATGATTATGTAAAGTTTTCCCACTGTGTTCTTGCGGTTCTTCATATCCACAAGTGTTTGGTACGTCAAATGAAAGCTCTGCGGAGGTAGCCTGATTCTCTGATATCTAAGATAAATATCTTACACCAGGCAGGCCAACGTGCTGAGCAACACACTTAGCAGAAAGCCCTACCAGTTTTCAGAGCCTGTCTGGCTGGTGCTATTCTTCACAATTGCTTGCACGGACAACCGCTGTTCAGGCTTTATGCAATTTACTTTTTGTAACTATAGCGCAAACCCAGTGTGTGGGAGTCATGTTTCTCTTTTGCTGTGTGACTTGAGAGGCACAACCACCTGCTCACTTCTGCTTGTTTTAAATAGACCTGCAAAAGCTTGTCGCTCAATGTTTCACACACCATGTCTGCAGCTGCTGGAGAGAAATGTGAAATTGTCAACAGCAAAAAAATATTTTATGGTAGCTTCGCTTAAGGGACACCCCTCGATTTGCATTTTTTAACCCTGAGAGAAGTGGCATGGGCCAAACCACATCCCTTAACGTTAACTTATCAAATGCTATGCTTGCTTTATTCAATATTACGTGTGAAAAAAGTTTCTGTAGGGAGGCCCAAACCTTGTGCAATGGCAAAAAGTCCAGTTTTTTGTAATGGTGTAGGCTCTGGTGTGCAGGGGAGTGCAGTTAAAGGTTGGAAATTACTTACTGTGTCAGGCCTTAAAAAATTTGCATAGCGTCCTGTAGAACCCTCCACTGGCTGTCTTTTTCGACTGAAGGCTACCTACAGAACCGGACCATGTGAGAGGCAACACCTGTGACTGAGGGAAAAATGAAAGGACTGAGCATTGCATGGTGCCCCCTAGTGGTGATAAAGGTGGTGATTTACACTACAGAGGGCTTTGAGCCTCCACCCACTGTGCTTAAAACTGCATCTGACCCAGTAACCGGTAGCAGTATAAATAAAATATTGTACTCGACCCGACCCACTTTAAATAGAACAGAAACATGACCCGTACCCAAACAAAAAACGTCTACAACTACATCAGATACAAAACAATGTTTATTGCCTCACTGGTCACACAGTGGTATACAAACGACTGTTAACACTACGAGTCCAGCATCAGCTGAAGTAACGTTAGTCCTAACCTACAAGATGAAAAATTATATATATGTTGTCTGTCTCCAACATCTGTGGATGTGTTACTAAAAAAAAGTATATATATACAAGGTATATATATATATATATATATATATAACGTTTGCACAAACAACATTTTAAAAATGGCTTTAGAGTTGCAATTCCGACCCGCGGTCCCCCTCTGTCTGACCCGGCCCGTACCCGCCCCATATTACACAGCAGGATATTTTTTAGAGTAGAGTGGCATGCAAGCCACTCAACTCTCTAGAGCAGGAGGGCCAAGCACCCTCGGAGTGTCAAACCAAAACAACTTTTTGCTGATCTCAACCACAAGGGCGATTCGGGATACTGTATTCACCTTGCTTCCCCCTCAGAAGTAGTGACTTAGCAACCACCAGGTTCACCCAGAGAGCTTTGGCTTCTCAGGGTGAACCTGGTGGTTGCTAAGTCACTGAAGGGAGACTTGACTGAGGGCCCTCTGTAACAATGCTAGGGCTTAGCATTTAGGTCAACGGTTGTAGCCGACTAAGCCACATGTGATAGAAATGGGTTATTGTGTGGGTAGCCTACACAAAACACAATCAAGGAGTGCTCCTTCAAAGCAGTAGTGAACTTTTGTTGAACACTGTTCAGGACATTACATTTTACACACACACACACACACACACACACACACACACACACACACACACACACACACACACACACATGTCCTCACTGCCTCTCATCTCTCAGTGTTAATATTTAAAAGCATAAAGCCATATATGCACCCAGACCAAAGACATCTTCGCTACACCTTTTTACAGGTTTGAAGGTGTTCCTGCTTTCCAGAGTGTTCATTGGTTATGATGATAATCTTGGAAAAGTGCAACGTTGTCTAGTTAACAACATTAACAAGATTTTGATGTGGCACATCATACAACAACAGCATGTAACCAAATACAGAATCTAAGAACTCCTCAACGTGAAAGCACAAATTCTTGACTAAAATAATGTGTCATCTAGAGATGTCTGTTTTAGTCATGAACTTAATAGTAGTAGTGTCGTTTAATAATAACATTATAATTGTGTTGATTCTTATGTGCAGTTTCTACTGAGTGAGATGATGTAGGGGCCCTATTAAAAACAACTCTGGTGCTATCAGTGCTTGCAAGAACATTCCACTTATTTGGTCTAACTATCCTTTTCCTAAAGGGAGGCTAGCAACACATACAGTAGGTCAAGCGTCTTGGCTTAGCGATCGCATTCTAATATTTATTGCCACTAAGCCTTTGGTTCTTCGAGACGGTAACACCACAAACCGAAAATCAGTGTCATGTTGAGACTTTTAAAGAGCACACATTTAACAATAATTGCAAACAGAGCATTTGAAAAATGTCTTTTCAGACCATAAATACAGGAACCACACACACACGCAGGCATGCACGATTTGTAGCTTCGAGTACTACAATTGTTTTGGATGGAGGATGAAAAGAGAAGAAGACTGCAAGAAAAGATGAATGGAGAGAGCACTTACCATCTTTATTTTGTAAAAGGAATTATATATATACAGTTTAAATATACACAGTATATATATATATATATACTGTATATATTTATATATATATATTTACTGATGAAAAGGCAACAATATACAGGTGATTGGGATTTACAAAAACAGCTTCAGGTTACTTAAGTTCACGTTCTCATCAATGAGATTCCATAAAACCTACAGAGCACGTCAGAATTACAAACTTTACGATCTTTGGGGTACTGTACCGAAAATGTGTTCGCCTTATCTGTTGTGGTGACCATAAAGATAAGCACTTATGAATGGCTTGTGTTGGCTTGATAGTACAAAACGCATCTTGTATGCAGAAGCAAACTTCTGTACATCTTGCATTGTACTGTAATGTGGTAAAGCCTCGTGTGCTCATACAGTGCACTCTTCATGTACTATTCAAAGTCTGTTTCTCCCCTGTATAGATTGTAAACTCCCTCATGATTAGGCTCTACATCACATTTTAAACACAAAACCATCACTCATCAGTCCATGGGTGATTCATTGTTCACTCAAATATTAATTATTTTCATTTCTTTGTGCTTTGGCATGGCACTGTATCCACATACACAGTGTAATAGTAAGCAATACATCTTTCAATGTGTTTTATTGAACAAGAACTTTCTTTAACTGTGTTTTTCCTGTGAGCGTTTCAGCAACACACACTTGCATACTGCAAGTGTGGCAGGAGCTGGAGTCTTTGAATGTATTCCATTTGCAATTGCACTTTCCACAGCTGTTCTGTTCTGCTCATTTTGTATTCCTCGTTTTTTGTGCAGAAATAGCATCGCTTGTGAAATCAGGTTTCTTTGAGGTGCGCTTCTTTGTTTTTCTGTGTGCTTATTTCCATTAAATACCTGTACAACTGCAAATGAAAAATGGTATCTCTTCTTCATCTTGCCACTTTGCGAGTTTACCTCACTCCATATCACACTGGTTTCAGCCGATCAGAGATCAATTATGTTGTAAAATATCACGAGGGGCCACTTGCCGTCGTCTGTAGGACAGCGTGAAGGCCTGTGGTTTTCCACCCTTTCTTTATTGGAATTATAATCTAGGACCATAGCAGGCTTTTTGTCATTCCCTGCTTTGACCTCAACATCCTCTCAGAGAGATTTTGCGTGAGTGTGTCTGTATGTGTGTAATTGAGTGTGAAAATATTTGTGTAGCTGTACAGAAATGTGAAAATATTTTCATTTTTCTGCACATTCTGTGTTCCTTCAGTTAAAGTCGTCAAATTTGAGTTTCAAAAACAGGGTTAACTGTGTGTTTCACTGGGATTTACACCACGGCTTAATGGAACCAGCTGTTGTTTTCCCAAGGTTAATCGTAACTGGAGTAAAACATGCAGACCAAACACATTTACCCCAGGTGTAAACATGAAGGTGTACACACAGGGTGGAGTAGTGGGTGTTCTCTCATAAAGACAAGATAGAGACAGTTACTCCCACAGTCCGAAAAAGCTGGAGACAGAAGTAGAGCCAATCCCGTATTATCCACTGAGGAGCTTCTGTCCGTTTTCCAGATTGAGAGACATTTAAGCAGAAAAGCAGCAGAAGGTGAATGTATAATTGACTTTGCAGGCAAACAGCCATGGATGAGCAGGACCACACAATTGGGAGTTTTTGTGTGCAGCGGGAAGTTCTGAATGAGTTGTCCCTGGAGGAGGTGGCACGAAAACGGACACATGCCAGCAACCCACCCCTGGGAGAGCGGATGAAAGATTATCTAAGGTAGGAAAAGGAAAGAGACACGGGATAGGAGAGGGACAAAGAGAATGCCTGTTGTGTACTGTGTACTAAAAACTAACAAAACGAAAATAACTAGTGTGTGTGAGTTTGTATTTGCTTTCAGAGCCGGTATTACACTGCAGGAGGCCCTAGGCAAAATGTTCTGTGGAAGTTTACTTTTGAGATAAATCCTATCCACCACCAAGAAAGAAAGACTGAGTCAAGGTTTCTTTAAATGCAGCCCCTGAAGATCAATGGGATTGAACCCCCGTAGAAACTTGAATATTACAGTAGCAACAGAAAATAAATGAATAAATAAATATAAACAAAACACACTAACTTAAACCGGCCAACAATATTCAAATATTCTGAGCAAATACTGATCTACATAATGTGATAATTTAAGATACCACAACCCTGCACTCTGTATCAACACTTTTTACCTATGAAAGTTATGTGTGCTATGAATTAAAAATTGGACTGAATGCATCCATTTTCAATGGCAAACCTGAGTATTGTGGGAAATTAACCAGAAGGACATCTGTGCATCACGATTATAGTCTCGCTGTACTCTGCCACTTCTACCACTGTGGTGTGGATTCTCTCTCTCCCTTTCCCTTTATCTCTCTCTATTGTAATTTGTTATTGCTCTGCTTGTCTGGGCTCTCTAACCCAGTGGCTTGTGATGCCAGTTCCTTGCTGCTTGAGTCTGGGCCGTCTTTCACTACGTGTCTGACGCAATGCAAGGAACAGGTACCTTGTCTGCGTTGAGGGGGCGTTTACTGTATGTTTATTACAAAGTATGTCTTTATTAATGTGTCACAGTATTGTGCAACTCTACGCATTAAATGCATAGTATGTGTACAGTATCAAGCAAATCAGTCAGATACGTACATATATGCACACAATATGTATGCAACCTACATAATGTATGAACAAGAAGCATTAAACGGATGACTTGATTAGTCTGTATGAATGAACAAAGTTCACCAAATTACTTTGGAATGGAGCTCATGTAGGGCTGGGACCCTGCGGTGCGTTTTACAGCACTTTCACCAAATATTAACCAATGGCAATCATAATATGCTAGGCCACAGCTAGAGTCGAGATGGTAACACATTTGATTCAGCGATGGTCTGATTGTGATTAATCTCCTACTAAATCTCACATTTCGGGCCAGGCATTTTTCGATATGTAATGCACAGTTTACATATATATATGAAGAACAGAACTATTGATTTATCTCCTCGATTGAGGGGAACTACATTCAGCAAGTACACCAAGTAACAGAGGCATATTCTACTTGTGTGTGCCAGTTCTCGTAGCAAAATGTCTCTCCTCCACAAGGCCAGGCGATATACATTGTTGCATCATGTTCAAACATTCAAATCTACACAATACACCCCATCCACGCTCCCATACCCCTCACACAACTATCCAGTTGGCTGCTGCAAAGTCTGACTCTCTGACCAAACCATACAATGCAATGTAACGAATGCAGAATTAAATCACAAATGTCATGGTCGCCTCAGCTGTTCCTGCTCAACAGACACAGGTGGGAAGTCCGGTGAGTCATGGCACTCACTGGTTATCAAACAACCCCAAGCACACTGTGTTTCCAAACAATGAACACACATTTCCTGTTCTTGTCCAGATCCTTCTCCTGAAGAAAAGAACATTTGGAAGAACATTCAGTAACGCAATTCTTCATACTGGGAAAAGAGCTACTGTGTTGCTCTTAAGACCTCTCAGACCTACATCCTGTTTACTCCCACGTGTCTCCCCACTGTTTGCAGGTGTTCAGGACCCAGGCTGAAGCAGACAGTGCTGGGCTGTGTGCCTGTTCTGTCCTGGCTGCCTAGCTACTCCATCAGAGAGAATGCCATTGGGGACCTTATCTCTGGCCTCAGTGTAGGGATCATGCATCTGCCGCAGGGTATGTAGAAATAAACTGTAGAAGTCTAGTCCCCCAGACAGTGGCAAAGCCTGGTTACAATAACACTAACATCCTTCACATTGTGACTGTGTATGTGTGTGCGTTATCTAATGTTTTCACCCCAATATGGTGGTTTCTTAGCAGGAAATCAAGCAAGACATTGATCCCATTGATTGATTGTTTATTGCTGAGCTCTATGTCTATGGTGATGTGGTTGCCAACATTTACGCAGAGCAAACCTCCAACTAGAGGGGTGGTCCTCTTAAAGGGTCTGTAAAGCACAGACAGGTGTTTGAGTTAGTTTGGCTGAATAGACAGGTTGACATAGGAGAATCATATGACAGTGGTCCAAGAGGTCTTATCTAAAACATCTCTCTGTGCTTTAAAGACCTACAGCTGCATTAATCAAAATGTTTCACATGTTCAAATGTGTGTGTGTGTGTGTGTGTGTGTGTGTGTGTGTGTGTGTGTGTGTGTGTGTGTGTGTGTGTGTGTGTGTGT
>JAODLI010002376.1:0-10570 GCA_027575585.1 Percopsis omiscomaycus
CTGGCCTGTTATCCCTCATGTCCAGCCTCGGACTTGGCTTTGCGGTCGGCTCAGCAAAACATCCCAAACAGACAAGATTAAAATTCTGAGGACTGCGTAACATCCCCCTATAGAGCTAGCCAGCCAAGTCCACCGAGGGGAGAGCAGCCAACGCCGTGGCATATCCATAGCATTAGCACATTGGCCGAGATCCATGGAAGTGGCTAGAATTGCATTCAGAAGGACTGTGAGGAGGAATAAATAAAGCCCTTTCAAATTTGTGGAAGTGTCTATTAAGAATCTGGGTTATAGAACTATGCTCAAGGACAAAGGACATGAGCAGCAGTACTTATTAGCTGTACTGGAGAATCGAGAATTTCAAATGGGCATTCAATGCACTACACGACAGAAACAAATTCCTTGTAAAAAAAAAATTTAAAAATGGTATTCAACACACATTTTATAAAATATTCATTACACGTTTAATTATTTGGACACTGATTGGCTCAGCCTAACACATGACTTTGTTTGTCCAATAGGAAGGCCAGAAGGGAGACAGACGCATGTATGTATGCGTGTCAGTGTAAGAGAGAGAGCAGAGAGGAGAATTGTCGATAGTTTACAATTTTAGTATTTTTTTGTTGCACCTTTATATATGATCTATTTAATATCCATCTGCAGCAAGTTTAATCATTACCATTGTTGTTTCCTCAAAATAATTGAAAATATAACAACTCAGCAAGCCACAGGGCAGCTGTTCCACAGAAAGGATTCCTAACAAATGTAGGAAGCTTCTTAATATCTCAGCATTTCTGTAAAAAAAATTATATATATATATATAAATTAAGGACACTTTCCATCTTGACCCGATTTTTGTGTAATAGCTTGCATATATCGTCAGAGCAAACTAAAGCAGAATAGGGAGGCGAGCCGCTTGACTCAGCTCAGGGATGGGTGGGCTAAACGTTGTGATGAAGCAGCACAAAGCATGCCACCAACATCTACAAAACCCTCTTCGCTGCTGTGTGCGCTTCCAACTCAAACCCCATGATACTCCGCCATACAGTAAATCGATTGGTGTTTGGGGCCTTGAATGGATGACTATAGCAGAGGCCAATTGGCTACGAGTAGAAGCACAATAGCAAATAGTTTGGTACTGAACTCTACTGAAGTCACTAGAATTTTATAAATGTAAATAAACTACACATTCTGGACTGTATGTGTTGTGTATTCTCTAAATGGACATTATAAAAGTGTTCTGCAGTACTAGGTACTAGGCAACAATTACAGACTGTAAATTCAACAAGTTCTAGGGCATATATCACCACCTAGTGGATGACAACAGAAATAATAATGAGTTAGTATAATTTAAATGTCACTTTCTATATTATAGACAGTTGGAACATCTTACTATCTAAATCTTAATAGTGACTCACAAATTAACTTCCTGTTGTAGTGGTAATGTAACTAAGAATATTGCATTAAACCCATGCACTTCAGCTAATGTAAGTAAAGACCACTCCCTTCAGATCTGTTCTGTAGTACTGTACCTGTTTTGAATCTGAAGGACCTGTCGGAGACCTCAGCTCAATGGTAACAGGCCCATCATTTTGAATGTGGACCTCCATTTTGGCCCCAAACTGCCCGTCTGGTAATAGAAGAAAAAAAGACAATCAATTACAGATGTCTACGAAATCCCAACACAGTAACACCAAAGCAATATGGGTTCAGAGTTAATGTTCTTCACCATGTCACCCATCAGCATCCTTTTCCACAAACAACATACACAACAGCACTAACTAAATATCATAAATCTCTCCAACAACAGCCAGTAAATAACAAGCAGAAGTTTGTTGGTAGATGGCTCAGGCTGTTGACTGCGTACTGGGGAACTGGGATGCTGAGGCACCTTGAGACAATGGGGACAAAGGGGAGTGAGGATCTGGGGGTGAGAAGGGAAGGAGGGTTGGGGGGGGGGGTAGAGTTTAAACTTAAATGTTCTTTCTTCCATCAGGTCCTTTAGATTAATGACACCAGATGCACAATAAAGCTGTGGTCCTGGGTTGAAAAGTGCGGCCTCATCAAGTTTTGTTCTCTGGAAGTAGGGAGTGTGTGTGTGTGTGCGCAGAGGGGTGAGACTAATTAGGAAGGCTTATGCCTCCCTCACTGGGACAAGGTGTTCTCCACACCTGCTCCCCGGTGGGCTGACCCAATTCACCGCCACCGAATAGCAGCACAGGCAAACCACACCTCTGCGCCCGTCACAACCCACGTACTCCTGCAGAGCAAAGCGCCACAACCCTGCAGTGACGTAGGGTGACATGCAAATAAATAGACGAATAAGAGGGTCATGATCCAAACTTCAAACGAGGGGCAATTATGTGGTCTATAATTGCTTTAGAAACCAGCAGCCATTAGTAACCCAGGGTTTACCTTACACGAAGCAGTGACAACATAAGCTTTATTTGTCCCTGTGGGGAATCTCCATACACTGTGACCCCGCAGGTCATCCTAGTCTGTAGCCTTCCACTTTTCACAAAGACCTCTGAATAATCCATCATAATCATCTTGTAGAAACAAAATAAAGGCAATAGTAGTCAATTTCCGACCTAGGCTTAACACTAAAACGTACTTCAAGGGTCTTAGTGGGCCCAAGAAATCCCTGAAGGATCACTTTGATCATTTTCGTAAAAGCTGCAGAAGATATTTATGATAACCGTTTTTGTGTGTGGCAATAGGCAAGAAGATGTAGGGAGCTAGACAGCTGTGTTGTCAGTACACCCACCCTTAATGAGCTCTGGCTTGTAGGCACTCCTCATGGTCTCTAAAATGTTGTTGTAGAAGGGCTGGGCGAGCTCAGCAGGCATGGCCGAGTGAAAGTCGGGCTTGTTTCCCTTCAGTATACACTGTAGTGTGAACTGGCTGACGCACAGCACTTCAAACTCCTTGTCCATGACGCTTTTGCTCCACGCCCGGCCGTTCTCATCTTCGAAGAGCCGCAGGTTCAGGATCTTACGAACTCTGGAAAAGGCAGAAGGTCAAAATCACAGCACACCTCCTTGATCACAGCCCGAATGGGCTAATGCTCTTAGGTTGCAAGCCCACTTTGGGTAGAAGCCTTTTCAGCATGTAAACTGTCCCTCCCAACCAAACTCACATGTAGTCCGCATCCTTTTGCGTGTCCTCCGTAGATATGCCCAGCAGTACGCAAATCCCTCGTCCTATTGAACTGATTTGCTCGTCTCCCACTGCCAGAACACAGAAGAAGGTTGATCAGTTGGCAGTGGGTGGAAACTCTGTCATTCTAATAGAACAGCCTATATATGATAAGTGACATGTAAATGACAACATTCTATGAACGCAGGCAGTCAATGCTGTCAAAGTTGTTATAGCCTATTAAAGACAAAAGGGAATAATGCGATATGAGCCTCTAAAGATACCATAAGAGCTTGGATTCCCAACAATCTTATCCAGGGTCAAAACGCGTTCGCATTCATTTGGCTGAGCATGCTAACGCTAAGCTAGCTAGCTACCTGTCATGCTCAGATAATTAACGTTAAGAATTTGATCAAAGGCTGATGTATGTTGCGGCATTAGTGCATTTAAATTTGCCACTTACCTGTCACACTCGCCTTAGTGACCCTCTGAACGATGGCTTTCATTGTTTTTGTTGCGCTAAGGCAGAAAGCACACAACTTGAATGAGCACTTTGACGTGTTGTTATCGCCCTCTCGTGGTGTAAAATGGCAGTTACAGTCCATGACAGGTACAGCAACAGTAGTCCATGCAGCAAGCTCAGAAAAGTATGCATGAAATTAGTTTTATGATCATTTATTATGATTGTTTTGTGACACGACGAAAGGCATGAAGTTAGAGGTTAGTTATCATATCATAGACTGAATAGACTATTGACAGTAAGATTGAGAAATAATTACACCAAAACTATAGCTGTAAAAAATAACATGCAAGTTCCTGCAGCTACAGTTTTCTGTTCTGTCCTATACTTGGAAAGACTGGACGCAATTAAAGACAGTTACATTCAAACAACTGCATTCTTGCATGTGACGTCCATGCGAAAAGGAATATATTGACAGTATTTATTGAGTTTTTATTACAAATCATGAATATTTAACTTGTGGTGTATTCAGAAAATTTGGAAATTCAATAGCAGATATTCACAGGTCAGAAATGAATAGGCACGATCTCCTTTCACGCAACCTTCCAAAGTCGATCCAAGCGCGTTGTAGGCTAAATACCAATAAACCTCCCACAATGGTATTATAAATAGCCATTTAAAAGTTAATATTTTGTGTCCATATTCTCACTATGCAGTTATTCTTCACTGCCTCCTGTCCCGGGTCGTTTGCTGAAGGATTTGAAGAAATTGTACACCCTTGTAGTGTAAGGGACAAAGTTTTCCCTGTAGACTACTGTTGTTTTCGTGTGCTCAGTCGTGTATACGAATGTATTTTCATTTTCAGGCTCTTTGACCTCTTCTTTTACTTGAGAGAAAGGAGAGAAAGAGGTTTTAGTTTTTCATCCAAAAAATCAGAATTGAGACAAAAGGTGTGATTAAAATGAATAAATTGATTTAACAATACTTACCTGTTTTATCGTCATAAAAACCCATGTATTTATAATAGCCTAATGAGCCTATCATAGTCCATACTCCACAAGCGTATAGGATAGATACTCTTGTATTCCATTTCGTTATATTTTGAATTGCCATGATTAAAATGTAATTTGGACAAATCCGTGTGATTGAAAAGATATTGTCGCAACCTCAGTTTTAGAAGGACGCTGCCATGCCGGTGTGAACCGGAAGTACAACGAAATGTTTCCGTCGAAACCAAAACACGAGACGAATTAAGAAAAACGGCACGGAAAAATATTTATTTATCCAGTCTATGGGAAAAACAAAAAAAGCCACATTGCCAGGGATATTTATATTATTGTCAAATACTCATACAATAATTCCTACAATATATGGTTAGGTCACAATTTAAATATAGGCTATAGCTACACAATAAAATAATTGAAATAATAATAATTGCATACAATAATTAAATACACAATACAATGTCCAATTTTAACTATTTTTTATTGGGCTGAATTGTGTTGTCCTGTGTCTGTCTGCAGATTCACTACTGCTATTCCACCCTTGATCGCAAGGCTTTGCAGAGGGTGGTGAAAACTGCACTGCCCATCACAGGACTAAGTTGCCGGCCATGCAGGATCTCTACACCCAGAGGTGTAGGAAGAAGGCCCTAATCATCACAGACCAGAGCCACCCCAGCAACAAACCTTGTTCACCCTGCTTCTGTACAGGAGCTTGCAGATCAGAACCAGCAGGTTCACAGACAGTTTTTTTTCCCACAAGCCATTAGACTGATGAACAGTTGACAGAGCTACACAGTACACATGATATTTTACCACCATGTCACTTTAAACAACAGTCACTTTATTCGGTTACCCGTTCGGTTACCATTCATTGCTGCTTCTCTGTCAGTGTGTGTCTGTTTGACCAACAAAAAAATAATCTTGTCTTGCCTGGTCAAGTCAAGTAAAAAATTTTAATCACAGTACATTCTACAGGGCTGCCTACATAGGCCCACATTTCACATGGAAAACAAATAAACACCCGATGACATACCCTCCATTTTGAAAAAAGTTTTTATCACAAAAGAAATAAAATAATATAATAAATAATATACACTCTAAACTCAAATTGTTTTCTATTCGTGAGATTAATATTGAATTTCACAATTGTTCAGATCCATCATGTTTAATGTGTTTGAATATTTTCATTCCCTTCTGCATGTAAATGTGATTTAGATTAAACAAACAAAAAAGCACACTACAGGTACCTATACAGGACACTGTATCGTGACCAATTTGTTATTAGGAATTAGGAATGTCTAATTTGTATAATCTATAATTTTATTACCCCATGACGAATATGCAAATAAGATAAGGCAAGCTATTTAGGGGCCAGGGGTGAAGTACTTTTGGCATGGCATTGTTTTATGAGCTGCAAGGGATGTTGCTGCTTGTCTTGAAGGTGCTGACATCTAAACATATTTTCCCTTCCGTATACCTCCTGGCATTGGCAAGGACATTGGCAGAACCTGGGCATACCTTGCCAAACGGATTTGAATCTGATACATACAATGATAATGTTTACTTCAGAATTTCCTTCATGGTATTTCGACTTCTATTTAGATTGTTGTCTTCACAAGTCAAGTGGGATTCATTTTGAGATAGGAAAGTAGCATGTTTTATCCACTTACTCATACAGCCTCTTGGTACATCCTCAGGCATTACATTTTAAAGGTCAAGATTAATATTCCCAGCTCCACACTGGTATCTACATGTTTAATGACTTTTTAGCCGTTGTCTTAAAATTACATTTTCAGTTTTTCCTGGAATCGGGAACATGATTATTTTGAAATTATTATTTTTATATTCTCTCTAAACAAAAATAGAAATAACCACCTTTTGAGCATTAAAAGTACTATAATAGTGTATATATACTGTATATATATCATATATCGTGACCAATTTGTTATTAGGAATTAGGAATGTCTAATTTGTATAATCTATAATTTTATTACCCCATGACGAATATGCAAATAAGATAAGGCAAGCTATTTAGGGGCCAGGGGTGAAGTACTTTTGGCATGGCATTGTTTTATGAGCTGCAAGGGATGTTGCTGCTTGTCTTGAAGGTGCTGACATCTAAACATATTTTCCCTTCCGTATACCTCCTGGCATTGGCAAGGACATTGGCAGAACCTGGGCATACCTTGCCAAACGGATTTGAATCTGATACATACAATGATAATGTTTACTTCAGAATTTCCTTCATGGTATTTCGACTTCTATTTAGATTGTTGTCTTCACAAGTCAAGTGGGATTCATTTTGAGATAGGAAAGTAGCATGTTTTATCCACTTACTCATACAGCCTCTTGGTACATCCTCAGGCATTACATTTTAAAGGTCAAGATTAATATTCCCAGCTCCACACTGGTATCTACATGTTTAATGACTTTTTAGCCGTTGTCTTAAAATTACATTTTCAGTTTTTCCTGGAATCGGGAACATGATTATTTTGAAATAATTATTTTTATATTCTCTCTAAACAAAAATAGAAATAACCACCTTTTGAGCATTAACAGTACTATAATAGTGTATATATACTGTATATATTATATCAATCAATATATCAATCAATACACTGTATTTCGTTTTTTTGTATTATCTATATGTTTGTATTTTAAAAAGGTTCAAAATAAAATATTCCGAATTTGGAATAGCTTTATATTAATTTGGTTATAGCGGGTTAAATAGCATTAGTCCTCATTTTAGGTGCTAAAACCTCTTAAGAAATCCAAGGGCAGACCAACCGACCAATATTGATAAATGAGGTTTGTATTAGCTTGTAATAAATAGTGAAAAAGACAACCCAAATATGAATAATAGATAAGTAATATGTAATAGGACCCAATTTGAAGGCAATCATTTTAAACATGTCAAAAAGTACACTGAAGAATGTACACCACATGAGTTTAAGTTCAGGTGGTTTCAAACTTGTTCATGCAAAAATTATAACTACACTAAGAATCGGAGGAGACAGTTTGTCTGTATGTCTGCATAGATTTATGCAGGTCGCTAAAAGTTAAAACTTTGTATGAAAAATTTAATTTTTAGGCTCACTGGATATGAATATAATTACTACAGAGAAAGTTGAGGCAGATTACAACAAGATAGTCAGCCCTCACTGCCTCTATAAAACAAAATCATACAGTCTCCAACCTACAATACAAACTGTGTTAGCCTCCTCATAACAGACACTGTTAAAATTACTCTTGTATTGCAGTATACACATTTATATAAAATAAACCCCTCAAACCCCTCCCTGTTTAGTTGAAAACTGTATTTATTGGTCTGATAAACTATTGATGATTGATTCAGGTTAAGTTCTTGACAAAATTGTACAAAGTTATTAAACTGTAAATAATATATATAAGAATGTGTAGCAACTGGCCTCTATAGATTTAAAACAGACTACTAAAATAAACTTTAACAACTAAGAGCAATATGAAACTCTTAGTTGTTATAAAGTCTTACTTATATTCATCACATTTTAAATGTACCCAAGTAATTTTTAAGCCATTTAAGCCATTTTACAAGTCTGCATATCATATACAGTATGTTGTTCTACTCATTCTTTATACCGGCAGGTGTTTCGATGTACCTTTCTTCAGGCTATTTTTCTACCTACACTGTGTACCTGTCAAGGGCTGATGAAACCG
Organism: Percopsis omiscomaycus; assembly: GCA_027575585.1. NCBI lineage: Eukaryota > Metazoa > Chordata > Actinopteri > Percopsiformes > Percopsidae > Percopsis > Percopsis omiscomaycus. The sequence goes on from JAODLI010002376.1 coordinate 8,296, forward strand.
CCCCCTCAGCTTTGTTGCAACTTGTTGGGAGAAGCTATGAGTCAGAAACAGCTTACACATAAACTGCCCAGGCACGTAAAAGTAACTGGAACTGTACAGCACATCTCCCTAGCACCTGGACCTATAGTGTACTGCTGCAGATAAACTGTGTGGAAATAGAAAATATACTGTAGCGATAGGGTAGAAGGGTTTGTTGAGATGTGTGCCAGAGGAATTATTTTTACTCAAATGAATTGAAAAGGTAGGCCAAAAACATTTCTTATTAAGAAAGAATAGAATTGTAATGGAATAGAATTGAATTATTCTGCTGGTGCACTTGCTGGAATACTTTCAAACTGCTGGTACACCTGCATGTTGTTTTAGTTTAAAATGCTGATTCCTATTGATGCTGCTATGATCCTTTTACATAGTGGTCTGGACCATGACATAATTAAAATGTGGAGTTATTGATGGATGGATGGATACAAACTAAATTGATGGTCTTGTGAAAGTTAGTATATTTTGAGACTTGAATATACAGCATGACATTATATATATGTGTTGTCCAAGAGTAAAGGACCATTAAATCAGTCAATTCTGAGAACAATAATAGTACTACTTGTTTACCCGTACTGTAATTGCACAGCCCTTATTTTGTGGCAGTGTGAAAACTGGATAATACTGGCTAAAACACAGGACCTTTCAGCTGGGAGTCGACCACCCTAACCACTAGCCTATCCTGCCCCCCCCCATTCTGTAGAATGATGGACTTCTTTGAAATACAGAGTTTCAAATAACAGGTGAACAAAGGGCTGTGCCTTTGCTATGCAACTTAAGGGGATCCTTTTGAATCACTGAGCTAGGAGCCCCGCCCTTAGGAAAACAACATTACCATGCCATAGAAAATCATATTGCCATGCGGGTTTAATATGTTATGCGTTACACAACAGAATTCCACTGTCATTCCTTTTAGAACTAACATCACGTTAAAAACAGTGCATGCTCTAATTTGTAACATCTAGCATGGGATGGACAGTCTAACCACAAACAATTCTGGTGGAGGTGCAGAAAGGACTGGAAAAGGTAAGGTCTGAGGGATCTTGGTATGGAACTGTGGCTGTTTTAGATTACTAAAGAGGACTCTATATAGACCTTATAGCAAGCTTTGGTGAACACGTTGAATGGTGCTATGGTGAATATTGAGCAGGCACTTAGACCTGCAAGGGCTGTTTAATAAAGTCATAAACTGTTGAAATTGTCATCTGCTATGAGGTTTTAATGGGGAATAGTGGTTAATGGTTAATTAATGCTCGGTCATCATGGTAAGTCCGGATAGTAGGCTGGTAATACGTAAAAAGCCATAAATATATGATAACTGTCAAATGTTAAGTCATGCATGAGCTCTTGATTTTGAAGAATAAAAAATAAAAAATTTTCCATTTTTATAATTATTTAGAAATGCATACACTCTCTTTTTATAAACGTGCTTTGTTATTTTTATAGTGGTCACAGAAACAGTAACTACTGCAACCAGACTGACATCACTTCCACCAAGTGAGTGGTGCCATTGAACACGTATTTTGTCTATATTCTACTTTTCCACCACATAATATTTATAGACACGAGAATGGTGCAAACGTCAAACATACATAAATACATATTTCATGGACATGCTATTGCAATTCTTTTCCACTAGAGGGAAGTAATACTTCAACAAGCAGCCAGCGAACCGTAAACTCCAGCAACTCGGAAGGTGGCGCTGTTCTGGTGAAGAAGAAATTCATTACACAGGGCCACAGCGGTGGCAGTAGCAGTACCAGCAGTGAGTGCCGTAAATCAATGATATAGGAGGATTAAACAAGCCGAGGCACAGTGCCAGGAAAGGAGAAAATTATTTGGGGAATGTTTTATAGCTCCAGAAAAGCACAAGTGGGGGTTTCCACTTCCATTAAAAATGATAGGTTTGCCAGTTCTGTCACGCAATCAAATCCCCAATGGCATTTAGGAGCTAGTAATCCTTATACCCATATCCCCATCTTGAATATATAATAATGTCTGAGTATGAAGGCCTTGTGGGGTACACATAGGCCTATTTATATAGTGTGGATAGTACTTGTAAGATTTAAAGATTTAAGATTTAAGAATTCAGTCAGTGCTACTGTATTTTAGCCAACTTAATGTCACTGTAGCATGATGCACCTGAATTTGAACTTTTCTCCTCTCCTCTCCTCTCCTCTCCTCTCCTCTCCTCTCCTCTCCTCTCCTCTCCTCTCCTCTCTTCTCTTCTCTTCTCTTC